>PVIR01000686.1:0-157651 GCA_004026965.1 Petromus typicus | reverse complement strand
CCCCGGTAACCACATAACAATACTGGGTGTGGAGACCCACACCTAGCAGCAACCAGTACCACATACCACAGTGCCGGGCGTGGTGGCTCACGCCTGTAATCCCAGCACTCGGGAGGCAGAGGCAGGAGGATTGTGATGTGAGTTGGAGGCGGAGCTCAGGGCCAGCCTGAACTACAAAGCGAGACCCTGTCTCAAAAAAACCTTAAAAAAACCGCGCAAAGTGACTATTCTTAAAGAATCTCATCTGCAGAACTACCAGAACTGTTTTGCTGAACGCACTGACCTCTATTACTATAATCAGTATTATCCTGTGAAGCTTTTGACAAAACTGCTATGACAGCCAGGAGGATTCTAATTCAGTGATGGCCTGTACCCAAGACAAAGGACTTTCTCTGAGCAGATCCAGATTAGGATGGTGCTTGATCAACCTTGAGGAGATACATTCACACTGGCAATTCCTGGTACTTGTGTGCAGGCAGGAGGTAAAGGACCTGGCTCTAGGCCATGGCTCAGATTCCAGGCACTAAAATCGCTGTCTGACTTGGGCACATCACTCAAGCTCCTTTATGATTGTGATTTAATATACCATGTTGCACAGGTTGAGTATCTGTTATCTAAAATGCTTTGGAGCAGATGTATTTCAGGTCTTGGAGTTTTTAGATTCTGGAATCCATGCATAGACTTTATGGGCTGCACATCCTTAATAAGAAAAGGTCAAATCTGAAATGCTCCAAACTCCAAACTTTTGTGTGTGATACTGACACTCAAAGACTTCTGAATTTTAAATCATTTCAGATTAGGAATACTGAAATTGCGTGTAGTACAAATTATTATAACAACAGGAAAATCTGACAAATAACTAGCCTGCAGTTGGACGGCTGAAATGGACCAGTCATGTTAGCCACAGAGTAGATGGATACCTGGAACCGTGGAATAAGCGAAGAGAAAGTCAGCTTCAACTGGGATCTTATGGCGGGGATTAGCGTCGGTGTCGTTGATGGGCCCCGAGTCAGCCTGGATCCCATCATCGAGCTCCGTCCCTCGGCAAGCCTGAGTGTCAAAGCAGAGATCACTCACAGGGTCAGGACACACCTCAGTGGCACAGATGTGTGTGGCACACACCTGGAGCTCACTGACTGGTGAATGAATGTTGAGCTGAGTTACTAACCCAAGCAAAGCATCGCCCAGCTGTGTGAGCCAATGTGAATATATGTGCCAACCACTTACAGACAGAACAACCGAACCCAAACCTGCACAACCCAACCGGAACAGAATGGAGGTCTGTGAGGAAGATGCCCATCCAATTCACTCTGTGGTCTTTTCCCAATTTCAACTATGTTGGCTATGAAAAATGATTACCTGAATGAAGAAGAGTTTGGGTTTCTCTAAAAGGGTTTTACATCGATCGCCTCTAAAATGGGCTGTCAAATCCTTTATTGGTGTCACACCATCTTTTCCATAAATTAAATTTTCTTCTCCGTGGCTTAACAAGATGCAGGCGAAGCAGGCTGAGTTGGTGTGGTCCTCCTCAGAGGCTGCAAGCAAGCGTGTAAACACGGGACATGAACACTGAGGTCCTGTGGGCTGTGGCACAGCCCTCTGCAGCCGCCTTGGCAGTGCCCGTGACCACGAGAGAGGGACCAGAAGAGGCCGAGGAGGGGCAGGGATCGATCGGGCTTCTCAAGAAGACAGGGCTTCTTTGGAATCACTCTCCAAAGAGGAGGAGGACCACGGAAGACAAGACAGAGAGAATTCTGGGATTCTTGCTTGGGTTGAAACCAGGATGAGGTGGTCTCCTGAGGACTGACCTCATGTGCCCAGCTGTTTCAGCAGCTGTGGGACAGCAGTTTACTGGGGAGCAGGGCAGTGGGGCCTACTGTTCCCTAGTTCCGTGACACTGGGCATGCTACCGCGGCCTGGCTGTCTCGTGTCTGTAACGTCGAGGTGCAGCGCAGGTGAGTGAGTTAGTGTCTGTACAGTGGACTCCATGTTGTGAAATAAGCACATCACAGTAGGACAGGGACTTTTCTGCTTTGATGAGGTGCCGGGGGAGTCATGTTTGCAGTGGGAAAGAATGGTGGGTGCCAGCCGCTGGGAGAAAGAGAAACAGAGGAGTTGATACTTGATAGAAATGATGGAAGATGAAAAGGAGTCTGGCAATAGATGGTGGCAATGTTTGCACAGCAGCATAGACCTGCTTAGTTAAAAAGTTAAAAAGGATTACAATGGTGGCTTCCAGCTGTCAATTCCGGACCCTGGGGGAAAACTACAGGCCGCAAGGCTCCCTGGCTTAGCTCCAACTCCTCTATGGTGCTATGATGCTAACTAAGCAGCTAATACAGTCTGTCTTTTTCTCTGTGGTCATTGAGGGAGGAAAAGAATGATATACAATTTCATGGCACCTACTATTTGTTGATACCCAGATTCTTGGTACAAATTATCTTATTGAACCCCGTGGAGAACCCCGTAAAGAGGCTTCAATTATTATTTCATGATAAAAAATGGAATATCAGAGTGGTGTCCTAACCTTGCTCGACAGTGGGACACAGCGATGGTGATGAAAACGAAAATTCTTAGCTTATTCTAGGATCAGATGAATGAGGACAGAATGGGAAAATGAAGTTTTGTCCTCACTGGAACCTACTACAGCACAAAAGTCAAGAAAAGTAACTGCGCTATCATCTTAATGGGCTAAGAATGAGCATTTGCTGACACTGACACGCTCTGAGTTTGAGTAGGACAATTCCCCTTCAGGAAAACAGAAATGACAGCTGGCTCAGGCGCTGAGGTAAGGCCTCCATACTTCTCAAATCTCAACAGCATGCACACAGGCAGGGCCAGGATCACGGCCCATACCTTAGGAAAGCTAGGAAGTGCCTGGTCTGCCCGAGTCACCTCGCTGCTGGAACTGGGGAGGCTCCAACCTGAACTGATTTCCAGTCCGTT
The DNA here is from genome assembly GCA_004026965.1 of Petromus typicus. Lineage (NCBI taxonomy): Eukaryota > Metazoa > Chordata > Mammalia > Rodentia > Petromuridae > Petromus > Petromus typicus. Next base: position 154,705 of record PVIR01000686.1, on the reverse strand, counting down.
CTACCTCACAACTGCTGAGTACAGAAGCTCAGCTTGTAAGATTCCAGTGTGAAAAACTATGAAGAGATGGTTCTTTTTTTAAAAAAAGTAAGACAGGATATGATCTTCTTTTTTAGCTGCACAACTAAGAAAAGCAACAGTGCATGATGTGCTGTCTGTGGATCCCTGTCTAGTGAACTGATAGGACTTTACCTTCATACACCTGCCCTGTATGCTGGAGTCCCAGAGGCAAGAGTGTCAGGTGGTGCAGCACACAGACATGCCTTAGTCTCACAGCTGGAAAACGAGAGCTGGGGTTTTGGTTCAGCTTCTAAGTGGCTCTCAGATATGTCTCATACCCTCGGGAAAGCCCCACTCCTGCATTTATAAAATGGACATGACAGTAAGACTGCCGGCCAGTATTGCAGGGTTGGTGTTAAGGATCTAATGAAATAAAATCGTGGATGTACCATATAGAAAATAACATCATTCTTAAGAATATCATGTTGAGATTATTCTCTTTCTGCCACCAGGAATACTTTATACCTAAATTTCAATCTGGGACAAGAGGATATAGATCTGTTACTTCCTTGGGAATCAGCCTTTTGGAATCAAGACTGTTTCTCTTGCAGGATTCAAGCTGACCTCATCCTTTCACAGAGATACCCATGTCCTGGGAAGAGATCTGTCTCTCCCAGGACAGTAGAGAGTGGCCAGAGGAAGGAAGTGTCCCACATGGAAGTCTCATCCTCCTGAGACCTCGCCCCACAAGGGCAGGCAGAGCAGGGTAAATGCTCACCTCGTTTAAGCAGATCTTGCATCTTGGCACAAGTACAGTCATTGTAAATCACCACATCAAAACCCAGGCTTCGGAAGCACTTGAAAAGGGCCTCCGCATCTTTGTCGGTTCCATTTCGGACACCCATTCCTGTGGAAATCAAGCAGAGAATCCACGCATGAGCAGTACACCAACCTACAGGTGATCAGCAGGTTAGATGCTGAGTCAGGGCCAACTCCAGCATGAACACTCGGAGGACACAGAATAAACACCCTTCACAGTCCAATTTAAAGGAGCAGATGAGATGAGAAGGAAACTCAAGGGAGGGCATGTAGCCCGTCCACAAGAGGTAAACCTCTTCCCAAACACTTCCAGGCCCAATCAAAGCAAGCAGATCTCTCAATGCTTAGCTCCATGGTGAAGGGGCCCGAGGGGTAACAGGCAGTGAGTCCTCAGGCTGACGGTCCTTGGTTGCTCTGCATCTTTTTCCCCTGGATATAGAAATACCGTGTTCAGAGGCTGTGTGCAGGTGGGCATAGCGTTTCCCAGTGAAGGTCTGATACAAACCAGAGGAAATGGAAGGACACAGTAGGGGGAACCCAGGCCCACAGCACCTACCTGTCACCTTGTCGAAGTTCTTATTGTTTATTATAATGCACTTGCCCATCTTCTCGAAATTCATGTTATACTGATATGAAGGGACCTGGGCCTGGAGGGTCCTGGCTGAGCCCGTAGAATCATTCTTTTTCTTCTTACTGTGAAAATATACAGCCGGTTAGGGGTAAGTCTGGGCCTCTGAGCCCAGGTAGGCCATGGGGTGAGGGCCTAGGCTGGACAGACAGCTCTGTTCAACTGGAACAGAGGTCTGCAGTACATTTAGTTACACAATCGAGAAATGCAAACTGAATTCCCAATATGGCACCAGTCTACACACCCATTGGCTACAGAAACGGAGTGATCTGCACCTGAATGGTCACACTTTGCCCCTGGGACCTACTTCATACACCCAATGAGGAAAGTAGCAGAGTCCACGAAAACCGAGCTCATACACAGCCCGTGACAGAACCACTGCAATGGTGACGCAGACATATGAGCCAAAAAACAAAACTAATTGTGTCCACGGCGCTGTCAATATGTAACAACAGTCCCCAAAAGAAATAACCTGTATGGCTGAACTGCTCAATATTCATGTAAGGAAACAGAATGATCAGGAAGTAACCACGACAGCGGGAAACAGCATAATGAATCTCACAAATCACTGCAGTGAAGAGCCAAGGCACCGAAGGACACAGAAGCTGATGGAACAGACTTCATACCAGGTAGTTTGGGGACAGTGTTTCCATGATGGAGGGACAAGGCTGGCGAGACATAAGGACTCTCGAGAGTGGCTCTTGTCGTGTTTGTTGGCATGGGTACTAGATACAGCCATTGTAAGAATTCCTGTTTGTGTGCTTTTCTAAGTAAATGTTGTAACTACATCTATATTAACAGGAAAAATATAACAGAGAAATTTAAAAAGAAAGGTCTCTCAAACCTCCCATCGATGGGTGGTGCAGTTTGTTGAAAGCCCGGGAGGCAGAGCTTGTGGCATGTGCAGCAGCCATGGGCAGAGGCCACAGGACCACGTCCAGCCAGGGTGGAAGCAGCCGTGCAGGTTCCATACTGATGTGAACTCAGGCGGGGAAGAGATTTTTATCTCTTCTGAAGCCGCTGAATCCTCAACACATAGAACAATGCCTGGAACATACTGTGCTCAGTAGGTATTTGTTGTAGCAATGAATGAACGACCTGACTCTCCCTTCATCTCTGTGCAGGTAAGGAAGCCAGGGGCCCGGGGAGAAGGGACTGTCCAGGCCACCGAGCTGGTGAAGGGTGAGACTGGCACAATGAAGCTGTGGACGCTGTGCCCTCGAAGGCTGGTTACAATGATTACCTTGTCTGTCCTCAGCTCACACCTGAAGGTGGGAGAGGCCAAGTGAAAGCAGAACTTCATTTATCTACTACAGACTAGGTCCAAGGACACCGGCTTGGGGTTCCACCTACTCTTAATCTGTGGGTTTCTCAGAATCTCTGGAAGGACGCGGCTGTTCCCTCTCACCTACCTCGGTCAGGTCACAGACCGGCTCTGTGTGACTAACCTTTTGAGCTCTGCTTGCTACTTTTCCTCTTCCATGTGGCTTTCTACCACTCTTTTATCGGGTTATCTTTCTTCTATGATGTCATTTAATTTTTCTGAGAACTACCGTGAATCTGTCCTCCTGCCTTCTCGGGCCGCTTCCCTGCTTCAGTGTTCTGTTAGGTTTTCGGGGTGACACGTGAGGCTTCACACTCCTAACCCCAGGTAGACAGCACTAGGAGCGATGGGCTTGGGGTCAGGGAGCTCTGGTCACTGCCTGTGAGGCTGAGTCGGGGAGTCACCACCCTCCTCAGTGTGCTGTCTTCCTGTTCTATGAAATAGTCAGCAGCACTGGTGACCTTCAGGTGGAAATAGCCACGTGCCTCCACAGAGGCTCCCAGTGCTTCAGGCACCAGGACCAGCCAGGCAGCGTCCAGGTGACTCTTGGGGAAAGAACCTGGCCATCTGCCTGGGGCTTGGTGGGATAGGCACGTGAAATCCGCAAAACTCAGAATAAATGAAGCGCACTTAGTATCCATTCCTTACCGGAAACTGCGTGTCCCCAGGACAACGCAATGCTGTGCAGATAAAAAAGCTGAAAGACGGAGCGGGGGTGTGACCCTCGGGGTCCAGCTTCCCAGCGCCCACTCTCCACCGAGCAATTTATTCCTTGAACAAGTGCCACCTCCGATATGTAATTCAGGACAGTCTTAACTACGGGGGAACTTCAAGGACAATCTGGGACTATTCTTAAATCAATGACAGTAGCTCCCAGCCCAGAATGCATCCAGAATTCTCTGCAGTCTTTCAGAAAATATCAAAATGGGATCAAAGCAAAGAAAACAGAGCAGGTAGAGTTTTTAACATACCAATTGTATTTTGGAGCAAGATTGCTGGGTGTCATAGCTACGAGAAGGCCATCCAATGACCCTGATGGTGGCAAGTGTGTCTGGCAGGGTGGAGGCTGTATTTTATGCATGACAATTTTAAAGAGATAAAACTCTACTTTTGTACTTTGAAATGAGGACCTCCAGGACAAGGTCCGGGTAATAACAAGGTGTGGGTTTCGAAAGCTGCCGGTAACTCATTCTCAGAATAGAATTTAGAAAATGACTAATTTTTAAAAAACTAAAATTAACTTGATTCAGAAAAAGAATATAGTGAAGGAACACAGACACACACACACACACACACACACACACACACACACACACACATACACTTTAAAGAAAACACTGCCCATGGAGATAAAATTAGCTCGAAACTGAATGTGCAGCACAATGCTTATCTTTAGTAAGTACCTTGAAAGGGTGGTATGGACAATTTCCCTTCTCTAACCAGCTCCTAAATTGAATTTTTATCTTTCAAAATGATTTTAATATCTGCTTCCTTTTTCTGGATTTGAGTCAGTCAATACTAATGATCCCTTCTAACTCAACGAGCATTTTATTAAACCTAGGCTCTCCCAGACCACAGATGTGTGTTACAGTGCTTATCAATCCAACCCTATTGAATCTGTCTTCTCAAGAGGACCCGGCGTAGGGGGAGGTGTAAGCAGACCATAGTGATTAGCTTAGAGTTTATACCTAAAGAGATAAGTAAAAGGAAGAAATGGGGGTCAAGAAGGCATCCAGAGGGAAAAAGAGGAAGAAAGATTAAATTCCAGTGTTCAGACATATATTCCACAAAATGAATCTAAGGTTATTCTAGCACCTAATAACACTGAAGCTTCGGGCATCTTCTCCATCCTGCAGATGATCTCTCATATTCTTCCACTGAGATTTCAGTATGCACCCACTGGCAGAGAGTGATTGCCCATCTTTTGCCCTTGCCCTGTGGCCATCTCGGACTGGACAAGGGTGCCAGATTCTAGGCTCTAAACAGCCTGAAAATCTTTCCCCTGAAAATCTGGAAACTGGAATTGAAAAAGGGTCAGCTTCTCTAAACGGCTATGGTGGCTGTTGGTGGCCATGTTTCATCAGGAAAGAGGATGTAGGCTGGCAGAGGCAGCCAAAGATAAATCAGTGTGGGAAGAGGGGAGCAGAGCAGCTCATGTCTGAGTCCCAGACCCCTTGTGGCCTCAGTGTCCCCATAAGAAACACAAATCAGGGCCAGCGTAGTGTTCAGCGATACAGTCCCAGCGCACATGCGGCCGATTTTGATCCTTGGCACCAAAAGTCAAAACAAGACAATGCAAAACAAACAAACAAACAAAACAGCCTACATCAGATTCCAACAATCTGTTTAAAACTCCACTCCAGGATTCCCAAAGACTCAGCACAGTCCCCTCTGGCCTCTCGCTCCCACTTCCTGCACAGGCCAGACTTGTGATGACCGTGGGCGGAGGCTCGTGGGGCACAAGAAGACCCAAGGAAGAACTGATGGGCTTCTGCCTTGCTGAGCTGGCAGCAGCCTAGCTTTGTCTGTGCATGCAGCCAGGCTAGTGCATTGGGCATCACACTGCTGGCTTGGGGACAGCACCCCAGAAGCCCCAGGCTGTGTTGCCTCTTCATCTGACACTTGTCACTCCTAACTGGCTTCTAGGTTTTAGTCTTGGCTTGATAGTCATTTTTAAAAAAGTGAGCTTTTAAATACATTTAAAAATGATAAACCCAATCACACTAGTTCCCTACTCAAGGCCACCAACGTATTCTGTGACTAAGATGGAACCCCAGCATCCCAGCCACAGCCCACAGGGCCTGCACAAGTCATTGTGCAGTCTTTGTTCCCACTCTTTCTTTCCCTGACTCATCCTATCCCAGAAAGCCACAAACTCATCTGGTTTGTGCCACTGCTACAGTTCAGATTTCCAGGCCTGCCACGTGTCCTTGACAGTGAGAATGCCAGCCAGGTTGGAGTATTAACCTAGGAGGCCGGGCCACTCTGAAGCTTGTGAGCATCAACCAGCCATCTGCCTGTGGCATGGCCTTTGACCTTGTCCTGCTGGCTCTGGGCCCCTCAGGCATTTCCTGCCCACCTCCAGAGGCCAGTGGTGGTCACTCTTCTGTGCGGGGAGAGTGCCATCTGCCTGGCCACATTACCGCCTCTCCAATGGCCTCAGTCTGTGAGTCCTCAGCTTTCAGCTGGAAGGTCCAACCTGCTGTGCGGTAGGAAGCTGGCTTCCTGGGAGGTGTCGCTTTTCTTACTACTGTTGTTGTTTACACAAAAGTATTTATTAACAGAAAACAATTTGAATCCTGTTCATCAATGGCGACCACAGCAACTTCCCTCCCTCGGGTGCTATTGGAGGGGTGGGAAATGACATCCTCAATCCTCCCAGTCTTTACACCCAAGCAAGCAAGGGTCCTGAAGGCTCCCTGGGCACTAGGTCCAGGGCTCTCAGTCCTGTTTCCTCCTGCAGCCTGGAGTTCGATGCTCAACCATGCACCTCTGGCCCACTCCTGGGCAGCCAACATGGCAGCACATGAGGTGGATTCATCTCCATCGGTCATGCAACATAGTTTCCTTGCCACAAAGACCAGTGACATGGATGAAAGTATCAAGAAAGACGAAAAGATATAACAGACAGCAAATGCACTCTCTCCTCAGCCTCCAAGGCCCAAGGCTGATGACCTTTGTTCTCCTCCTTCCCTTTGCAAGATGCCACTTCTGCAGGTTAGCTTCAGACTTGGTTACCAGAAAGAGATGGTGGGAAAAGAGTGGGTGAGGGTCACTTTTGCCAGCTGTGCAGCGTCTCTAGAGTTACGGGTGAGATGTAAGACTCTGTACCGGGTCTCCGGGCACTGACAGATGAGCTGTTTCCAGTTATTTTACCAACACCACCAAAAGCTCCAGGAGCCACCACTGCAGACAATACCATCCCAGAGGCCCCAGTGCTGTAATCCTGTCGAGGTCTCCTGGTGTGGGCACAAACTCCCTCTGGCTCAGCTGGAGGAGCTCTGCTTTGTGCCCAGTCCCAGGAATGGAGAAAGTTACCTTCCATTTGGAAGTGAGATGGTGGATCCCAATCATCCAATAAACAACTGCTGGGGACAGAAGGGCCCTCAAGAGCCGCGGGGGGGGGGGGGGGGGGGGGGGGGGGGGGGGGGGGGGGGGGGGGGGGGGGGGGGGGGGGGGGGGGGGGGGGGGGGGGGGGGGGGGGGGGGGGGGGGTGGTGGTGGTGGGTGGCATGCCAGTCACTCAGCTCTCAGCATAAAGACGGGGTCAGGGACAAGACAAGAAATAAGGAGCTTTCTAAGATCCAGGTGAGAAGTTGCTCTGCTGGCCATGAGGCTGAGACAGATTTTCTAAAAAGGCTGTTGCCATCCCTGGTTCAAAAGAGCTTTCTGCACAATAGGCAGAAACACGGAAGAACTATCACTCAGACGCTATGAGGAAAGGTGGCACACCTGTCTTCCCCAAGTGTTTAAGTCACCAGGAACAAGTGTGAATACTGTCAGTGTCCTGGAGTTTACAAAGCAAATTAATAGTCATTGTCCCATTGATTCAGGAAGTCCAGATGTGAGGCAGAGAAAGACACAAGGTCAGGGCATTTTAAAAATCAGATTCTACCTACTTCCCATTTTCTCCTCTCCTCTCCCTTTCCTCCTGCTAATCCTCTGCTGATAAACCTGCCTTTATCTCGGCCTTTTTACACTCAGAAAACCTTCTCCAAGACGATCATGTTGAGAAGAAACAGGATTCTTGTTTTGGGAGCTGCTGTTAAATGCAAAGCCTGTGACAAATCAGACCAGCAAGTTAAGTTCTAAATCCTCTTAAAAGCTCGTGTGTTCCACTATTGGCTGCAGATTAAAAAATAAATAAACCTGGCCCCTAAATCACTGTGCTTAGGGCTTGACAAACAAGATTTCAACAAATCCTGCCAGCCAGGGAGAATGACTTACTGAACACACACAAGTGAGCATAAAACCAAAAGGAAGCAAATCCATTGAACAGGTGAAGGCGCGACCTAACCATCCTCATTGCTCTGTGTCATGTTTCCAAGTGGCTGAGTTCCATTATCTTCACTGCTCAGAGAAGCACAAGTGTGGCACAAGCGGCAGTACCAGCATCCACAGTCAGGAATGGACCGAGCACCCTAACTTCCTGGGTGGACAGTACCTTCCCTGGGCCTCAGACTTCACAACATCAAGCCAACTCAGTCACTTTCACTACAATAGTTAAGAGTCAAAAAATTACAACTGAGCTGTTGGCTATTTCATAAAAACATGTCCTTGAAGGTCCTACAGCAATTCGTATCAGGAAACACTGCAAGATAAAAATATTCTGCCCACCTGACAAAGAAGTGAAGAGCCTCAGAAAAGACACATGGCTTTTTACAATCTGTGCTGGGTGCTAGTATGATTTCCCCAGGGATGGAGTAGCTCAAAACAGGTTTTCTTCTCTTACAGATCGCCTGGGCTGCTCAAAAAAGTTGAACTGTGCTTTTCTATATTTGGAAGGGACCCCAAATCCCCAAACCCACACCTAGTTATTTGCACAGTGCTAGGTGAAAGGGCTCTGGGCAGCCCTGTGTGTTTGCAGACATCCTTGGTAAACAGAGCACGGCGCCCGGCTTGCAGCCCCAAGAACCAGGGCTCTGCTTTTGGTAGCTGCTTTGTCTAAATATTATGAGGAAGATTCATTCATGGTTTCCACATTTCAACAGAGGGCACCACACAGGGAAGACGAGGCGGAAAGGCAGCGCGTGGATGGTACCTGGTGTCTCCAGTGGGAAGCAGTCCACTCTGCAGCAGAAGGAAGCTTCGCCCTGTGACGACAGGGACCGAGTTGCCCTCTTCTCTGTAGTAATAAAAACTCAACATGCTCAGAGATCCGCAGGGGACAGAAGAATGACCAAGCTGGCCGGCCCTGAAGGCCCGAAGCTCACTGAATCAGCAGCGAGCTACACGAGCTACACGCTGGACTTTTCCACAGGACCATTCAAACCGGAGCGGGGAGGTCACACTCGCCTCTCCCTTCTCTGCTGACCGGCAGGAACGGCCAGACTCACAATGCAGCATCCCCCAACCCTGGACAGTGCTCTATGGAAACAGGCACTTTCTGCAGCATTGGAATGCAAAGGGGAAAAATGACACAACCTTCCACAAATACACAGCCAGGAGCACAAGCCTTAAGAGTGAAAAGCTAGAAGAAATAATGGGAATGGCTAAGCAGGAGGCTGTTGTCAGCAGAATAAAATCTCCCCGGCCATTTGAGAGGGTGACTGTGAGCACAGCACCAGATGTCCAAGTGCCCAATACACAAAAGGCGGCAAACAGCATGGCAAATGTCTAAAACTCCGGTAAGTAATGAGCAGACACAGAACGTGGCCCTGACAAGGCAAATGGTTCAAGTTCATCATGTCACTTTCTTCCTTCTCCATAGTCAAACTCACAGCCCAAGACAACACCAGACGTGGAACAAATTCTTTCTTCTTTTTCAGAAGAAACAAACCTATCTCAATGGTCTTGGATAAAGTGAATGACCCAGATGTTACCACATGCGTCCACTTCACCCAGCCAAATATCACAAGGAAATCAGAGCACGGAGAGATTGACATACTTATCATCTGCTTAAGTGGCCCAGCAGACCGGGAAGACACCAAAAGACTATTACAGCAGCGGGGTGCGGGGCACAGAAGGCCAGCATTCTTGGGGCCTCACTCTTGCACTTCCACCCCATCTGAACTTTCCCTTTGTGGAAACTCAGCATCAGAGGGGAGCAGTACCCTCTGCAGCCAACGTCTGTCTTGACCTGGGATGACAGGGGCAACGGTGTAGCAATGCTACACCACAGGTTTCTCATTTGAGAAACACCTGCTCATTTGAGAGGTCACAGGTTCCATTTCATACCACATTTTATGAGTGGGCTTGATTCCCTATGCTGACAGTGCTTTGCACATCTTGTTAGTTGCTGTGTGCTCTGGTCTGGTGTGGTCTGTCTCTGCCAAACTTACAATGACATCAAACTAATCAGTGTGACGGCTCAGAGGCGCTGGGATCTTTAGGCAGTGATTAGTCACCTTTACGCTGTGATTAGCCAGTGCAGCACAGGGACTGGGTTAGTTCTGGCAAGAGTGGTTTGGTACAATGTGGGCTGGGCCCTTCTGTCTCCTCTTCTATTTCTGCCTGTGTCTGCTTGCTCTTTTCTGCATTCGCTAGGAGCAGAAGCAGCATACGGTGCTCCTTAGAAGCTGTTCAGCCACTGGTACTAAACTTGGACCAGCTTCCAGCACCACGAGCAAAACAACCCTCTGTTCTTGCTGATTGTCCAGACTCAAGCATTCTGTTATGGCAACAGAAGACAACCCAAGACACCATTGAAACCTGATTATAACCCTTTCCCCTATTTTTCCCTCCACTCGAGAGTTACTGTTACCCTCTAGAAACATTGGAACCTGAAATGCCCACAAGTATTCTACACAGTAGAAGCTCCAGCCTCGCAGCTGCTAGACTCTGACCCACTTTAGTGGTGTGCGGCCTGCAGACCCTCCAGTATGCTTTTGGCCTTTATCTGAGGGTCACTGCACACCCTGCTGCAGCAGCTGCCCAGGCACCAACCCTTAGCTGAAGTGAAGCTGAAAAGGTGCAGTGCTGAGCCTCTTGGGTGGGAGAAAAAGATGCTGCTGACGAGTCCATGTGCTGAGCAGCACCACGCAACCACAGTTGTGGGGGACATCTGACGTAAGAATGGGGGCGCTGGACCCCCAGTGAGGCCTCTGTTTAGTCTTCACCCTGCTGGGTGACCACAGGTAAGTCACACTACCTCTCTGGTCTTAATTTCCTTGCTCATAATAAGAAAGAGTTTTAGAGAATCTCCCAGTTAAGAGCCTGTAACTCCTGCCTCCTCAGATATATTCGGGTAATAGGGGAAGCTGACAGTTATTTTATTTAATGCTCAGTAACAGATCTGGGAGGGGCATTCAGTATTCTGAAGACTGAATGTGAAGTTACTGTGCTGACAAGCAGATGGCCTGCGTCTCTTTTAAGTAGATATTGTACAGGGGCCTGGCCCTGACCTCCTCCACAGCACCGTCAGAGCACAAACCCTGGAGGAAGAGAAGGGCTGGCTTCTGTCCTCTCACCCGATTCTCGGGATCGCTTCCTCTGCAACTTTTTCCCTTCTCCACATGAAAGGCAGCGGCTTGATCTTATCATCACGCAAATACCATGTTTCATAGGAACCTATTCACATATACATACTGGTGGAGAAGCCTGAACATTCCTACCAAGTGGCACTTATTCAACACTCTCCGGGAAAGGCATCCAGAGATTATACCAAAGAAAAGCCTACGTGCTCCAAGCGAAGTGCTTCACAGAAGGAGCTAAGCAAATTTGAGAAGGAGCCTTTCTTTTCTCCCGAGATGGAAAAAGAAACAGGTCCCACAAGGGCCGTGAAATGTATGTGCTATTTTGCTTTTATTTTCTTGCATTCTGATGGGCAGCGGTCGGATAAGGGCCAGATTCCAAGGGTGAAGTGGCCGAGAAGGGCATCTTCAGGCTGCTGTAGGACTTAGAGTGATGGCTGTCAGTGGCTTATGCCATCAAGACTACCCCCCCTGCGGCCTCCACCCACCTTCCCAGGCAGAACCTGTGTTCTCCTGGCCTGCCCCCAAGGCTCTTCCTGCCCCCTGGAACCCCTCTGTCTTCTCTCTTACAACTCAGGGTCCTCTCCCTCCCAGCTTTTCCGTGTCCCTTTTCCCCTCAGCTGCTTGCAGCTTCTACAAGGTATCCTACCACTCAGCAATTAGTTGTTTTCTGCAGCTACCCTTAGGCATTCAATAAAATCTCATCCAGGTATGGCTCTGTGTGCCTATAAACCCAGCACTCTAGGGGCTGAGCCTGGAGGGTCGTAAATTTGAACCCAACTTAGGCAATTCAGTTACTCAGCTAGACCTTGTCATAAAAGTAAAAATAAAAAAGGGCAGGGGTGTATTGTAGCACAAAGGTTGTGGGTTTAATTTCAGTCAGGTTTGCATGTGTATGCGTGGATACATGCACACACAAACACACACAGGTGTGTGAAAGAGCAAAACAAAAACCTAACCATGTCCAGGATGAGGCTTACTTGGCTCACATGGACAGAAAGGATCTATGCTGGATGCTTTTAGGTCGAGAGAACTCTTTCAAGGGCACTGACAACATTAGATCTTGCTGTGTAAGCAGGTGTGTAACATATCACATCATAGCCACCATAAGTTCCTCTAAATCATTTTTTTAAAAACCTAAATATTTTATAAGCGTTTAAACTGTCTCAAGTATTTTTCTCTTTGTGTTCTTGTGTTTCCTAAATGCTCTTCAATAATCAGAAAATTAGAAAATATTTTAATCCATATATATTTTTTAAAAAGCAAATATTAAGAACAGTTGATTATACAGGAACCACAGAATTCGACTAAAACAATGCTGTTCTGCCATCTAGTGGCAGTGAGGGGAAAAAAACCCACGACAAACAAGGGTCTGATACACCACTAGACTTTCCTGGGAAGAAGACGACATGGGCTTCCCAGTGGAAAGTAAAGATGCCCTGGGCAGCCGACACGGGGCTCTGACTCCAGCTGCCAGTCTCGCTATGTGTGTCCTCCAAGGACGTTATGGTTCTCTGTGGGCCAAGTGTCACTTTCCTCGTTGGCTCTTTCTCATCGTCTCCTTCCACTTGGCCACAAAGTCCTGCGGTGGCGCCTGCCGGGCCCCTGTCTAACCATCGCCTGCTCCTCTCACTGGACACCTGCCCAGGCCGGATACCCTGCCTGCTGAGCCTGGTAGTGACTTCTGCTGTCCTCTGGCTTCCCGACCACTTCCATGCCCTGTTCTGCTCCTGCCTTCCCTCCAAAACGCAAGTGCTCGAGGCACCAGCTGCAGCTCCAGGGCTGACACAGAACCTCAGGTCTGAAACTGGCTGCAGAGCCTGGCTGGGAGCTGGGAGCGCGAGGAAGGTGACCGAGTGCACATCCCAGCACACGTGAGGCTGCTCTCTGCTACCCCACACAGAATAACTAAAGGAATAAAACAATGAATTCTCGACCAGAAATGGCATCTGGAATGGTTAATTTGAAAGCTGATGATGCTTTATCAGAAAAAACTTTTCCAGCCGGGTTGTGGTGGTGGTACACACTTGTGTTACCAGCATAGCGCTCTGGAGGCTGAGTCAGGGGGATCAAAGTTCAAGCCTAGACTTGGCAACTTAGCAAAACCTTGTCTTAAAATTTTAAAAAAGGGCTGGAAGTGTACACGCTTAGGGTGAGGCCCTGGGTTCAGCCTAGGAAAAAATAAAGTTTTCATAGTATGTCACAAATCCTGATTGAAGGTTACTGAGTTGGCTTCTTTCTGATAGGTCGCTGGTGTGTTATTTACTGAATGAATAATCAGGGCCCCGAAGAAGGTAAACGAGAAATTGACATTTCAAAATCTGAAAGAAGAAGACGTTAAATTACTATTTGTTCTAGCTCAATACTGTTTAATAATTCAACAGCTGTCTTACATTTTGTGCAACTAAAATAAACACTTCATAAAATGGCATTCAAATATTTTGCAAGGATATTTAGCATTTATTTTGATGATACAAAGCAATTTTGACATTAGCCATACTACAAAAAAGGTATAGTGTGCCAGAACGTACAGGCTGTCCAAGCTAAGCTAGCTCTCCGGAAGACCAGAGGTGGAAAGAACCACGCCGCGCACCCCAGGTATTTCTGCAAAATTAGAGGGTGGTGTCATGGTCTTCAGGCAGAGGACTCAAACACTGCAAGGGCTGCAAACACTGCCAGCTTCAAGAAATAATCAGGTTTTCAACTTGCCTTTGTATTATTATTTTCCTAGAACTGGTCTAAAATGGTACCTTCCTTTTCACTCCCAGCTCCGCTGTGTACTGAAAAGGCAAATTTTTCACCTTCTCTGTAGCTACTAAAATCTCCACTAATCTAGCTAGGCTCAAGTGAGACAATGTGTGAGTCCCCCAGAGTCGGGCATCATGTCAGGGGTTTCCTGGTAAATATGAGTGAAGTACAGCTCGAGGAAAGGAAGCATTTGGGGCCTGGCCGTGGGCTACTCCAATTCAACTGCATGTTAAGAACATTAAACACACACACACACACACACACACACATACACGAATGGAACGGAAGTGAGGATGGCTCTTGTTTAATGACTTAGTATCTCTCTCATCCGCTGAGGATTCCCAAAGATGTCATCAATACTGAGTTAACAGTCCTGCGACAGCAAAGCAAACACAGGGTCTTGCTTTGTAGTTCAGTCTGGCCCTGAGCTCACGATGTAGCCCAGGTTAGCCTAAAACTCACAGCAATCCTCCTGCCTCTGCTTCCCGAGTGCTGGGATTACAGGCGTGAGCCACCACACCTGGCATTGTGGTGTGTGGTATTGGTAGGTGTGAGTCTCCATGCCTAGCATTGTTGTATGTGGTTACTGGGGATGGAACCCACGTCTTTGTGGTTCCAAGTGCCAGAACCACAGAGCGAAATCCCTGGCCCTCTTACTATAAATCTTAACAACCTCAACACAGGAATTTTTTTTTCCTTATGAAGTTGGGAACTGTGACCTTGTCATTGAGACTATCATTGAGATTGTCTTTCAGTTTGTCTCTGGCATATCTGAATGCCAGGATCACTGCTCTTGGCTCTGGGGGCCATTTCTATGTATCTACCTGAACATAAGCCCTGAGGTATCTCCACAAATGATGTGGCAACCAAGACATATGAGACAAAAGAGGCATCATCTCCTGGGCACAACAGAACAGTACGGCAAGAAACTTCACCCCACCACTCCAAGTGGTATGGATTTAAAACCCATGACTATTTATTTCTCGACTTTTCTATTTAATATTTTCAGACCATGGTTTGCTGTAGGTAACTAAAGGGAAAACTACAGACAGGGAAGAGGATGGGACGACTGCACACAGAATCTAATGTTTCTGGCCCCTGGCTGGCTCCTCGTTTCTGTCCGGAAGTCCCACTCATTCCCGTCCGTGATCAAGGTTAACAGAAGGTGTTGGCTTCGTCATGTCCTTGTGGCCCTACTTTTAAATAGAAAGTGTCCGACAGAAGCCTTAGATGAGTGCTGCTCACACTCTGGAGTCTCCATCACTCTACACCCTGTTCAGTGTCATTGGAAAAGTAAGTTACTAAACCTCTCGGTGCTTCTGTTTCCCTCCTGTACACAGTGATATCAGACCATCTTCTGGGAGTATCTGGCTGGACACAACACTAAGCGGATATACTAGAGTTTATTATCACACATGAGATTTAGAATTGTAAGAGGGAACTCGAGAGGGAAGAGGCAGGAGCCAGTGTATAGGGAGCAGAACCTCCCTACAAATGGCATGCCTCTGCGAGCGCACAGTGGGACGAACCAGCCTAACATCTGCTGCCCCTGACGCCTGGGCTCTGCCTTTCATCAGGCTCTCTTCCCCCGGGGAGCCTCAGCCCAGCCTCTGCTCTGAAGTCATCTGCAATCACTCTGCACTGGAGTGGCGCCTCATTCCTGAGACTGCCCCGCAAGATAACAGTTACCGAGCAGCAAACCCCCACAGTTTGGGGGCTCCCCTAATAATAAGATGGCGTACATGGGTACCCCAAAGCTGACACATACTGACAACAGGACCCTGTGCAGACCTCCCCCCATTCCCTGACTGTCCCCCGGGAAGGTGTCAAGGGAAGAGGTACGGCTGACTCACCTGGCTGAAGGTTTCAATTCACCGGGTGGCCAGGAAACTTACCTTAGGAACGATGACACGAATGAGGACCGGTCTGGCTTAGCATCGACTCCATCTGTAAACACAGACTCGCCAGCTCCCTGCTCTCCCACATTTTCCTGATCATCCGCCATCTGGGAGAAGCAGAAAATTGGCATTCACTGACATGACTGGTACTGCGTTATTTTTTTTTAAATTGAAATCTTTATTGGTACATTACATATACACATCATGATTGTACTCCACAAAGCGACCCTCATTAGGTGACACAGTTTTAAATTTAGCAGGATTTGAGTAGCTGTCCATTTTTAAGCTCTAGTTACTGTATGTAGATCAGTGCCTTCAACTATACTCCATATGTTACTGGGAAGAGATCAAAGTCCCTGCCCTTGCGGCTTCCCGGTCAGCACCCATACTTCTGTTCCATGTTCAGGGCACAAAAAACAGAGGAAGATTTACTTTTCAAAGGTTATCTCAACCAGAACGGCCCCTAAATTCCTAGTAGGTTATGAAGAACTTGTCCTTGGCTGAGCGTTGTTCAGAGACAATTCAAAAGCTGCAACAAACCGTAGTGTTCAGCTGTCTTTCTGTTGACCGATGACGGCCCACAAAGCCGACGATATTCACTACCTGGCTGCACCCCCAACCCCCGTGTTTACTCACCACCCAGCTTCTAGGTTGTCTTGTCTGTTTGCACTCTGCTAGTCGAGTGGCTCCCACAGGACATTCTAGATTCATTAGGGCAGAGGCATCTGGCACACACAAGTGCCTATTCCGTAAACATTATGTGAGTGGAAGGCAGGGGAAACGAATGCTCCGAGGGAAAGGAATTAGTTCAACATGACGCACTTAGTCCAAGAAGAGCCAGGCTGGACTCATTTCTCACAGATCAAGGCCTGTTTCACTCCTCAGGGGTGATCAGGGACCCACTTTCAGATTTCGAAGGGAACTCTCTCTAGACTCCCCTCTCAGCCTCTTTCAACCTGAGTGAATCTCTTGGGTAGCCAGAGCTGCCACACACAGTTCTGCAGGCCTGTCCGGGCTCATGGGACAGTTCTACTCAGCTGGAAAGCATCTATTTTACCAAACATCTTGTGTTCAGAGTACAAATAATGACTTCTGCAGGTAGAAGGGTGAATGCAGCTCAGAGGAGGGCATCCACAGAGGCAGACTGAGGCCTAGGGGTCTAGAACTGAATGTCAGTATGGCTTTAGCTTCCAGCTGACGTGGGGGGATGGGCAGTGGGCAAGAACAAAGAATGGCCAGAGTCCTCCAGTACCACAGTGCCCATGGTGTGTTCTCCTTGCCTGCATCGCCAACAAGCTTCTGAGTGGAGGAGAGATTTTCAGATCAGGAGGCAAAATGTTTCTCAGAAATAGAGATAAGCAGGACGGGGATTTAGTTCAGTGGTTCCGGTGCCTGCCTTGCAAGTGCAAGGGCCTAGGTTCAATCCCCGGTAACCACATACAAAAAAAGTCGAGCATGGTGACTCATGCCCACCAGCAATCAGTACCACATACCACAGTGCTGAGCATGGTGGCTCACACCTGTAATCCCAGCACTTAGGAGGCAGAGGCAGGAGGATTGCTGAGTTCGAGGCTTAGCTCAGGACCACCCTGAACTACAAAGTGAGACCCTGTCTCAAAAAAAAAAAAAAAAAAAAATAGAGACAAGCCCATTCACAGAGGATACAGGCACAAAGCCAGGCAAACAGGAAACATTTGACAATTTTCGTTTTCTCGCCATACATTTAGGCTTCATTATCTTTCAAAATGGACTAGCAAGGCATTTTCAAAACTAAACAGTCAAAGTTTTACGGAGACTACTGGAAAGAGATGCTACCACCAACACATAGTGTTGACTGTTGACTTTTGCTAAATGTATCAGACAGACCAAAGCTAGGAGTCTGGTAATAAAAAGTAATGAGAAAGAGAAAGAAACATGTCAACATGGAAGTAGAACAGGAGACAACCTTGGCAATGACCCAGGGACAAGAACCTTTGTGAGAGTGCAGAGTCTGCTGCACCTGGTAGAGAAAGACACCAGGGCATACAGCAGGGAAGAAGGGAAGGGGGTAGTTTCACCTCACTCTGTCACCCTTCTCCAAGACCACAGCCAAGATGAGAACTTGCAAAAAAGAATAAAATAAAAAAGCAACTTTTAGAATGAGAAAAAAGTATTTCTAAAGAATTGCAGCTCATAAGGGATTACTATCCAAAATACACAGGGAACTCATATAACTAACTAGCCAAAACCCACTCCATTTGGAAAGGCTGCTGGTTTGGATCTGCAATTTTCCCAAAAGTTGGACCTCTAGTTTGGTTTTATCAGGAGGTGGAAGCACAGTGGGTGGGCTGCAGCAGGTCACAGCTGGGGTGCCTTCCAAAAAGACAATGAGAGCCCAGCCCCTGCTTCTCCTCACTTGTCAGCCATGACAGAAATGCCGCCATGATGTGTGACCCTGCCACAGGCCCAGAAGTGCCCAATGGGTTGTGAACCGGGAACCTCCAAAATCTAGTGCCAAACAACCCTTTCTGGGGTAATGATAGAAAGATGGACTACCAGACTTAAACAGACATTTCTCCACAGTTTTAGACAGTCTTGCTATGTAATCCAGGCTGGCCTTAAACTCAATGATCCTCCTGCCTCCGTCTCCCATGTGCTGAGATTATAGGTGTGTGCTACCTATCTTGGTTCAGGTGAATGGGATTTTTAAAAATATGGCCTATTCCAGACGCTGACGAAATATTACACATCCTTTAAAAATAACGAAATCTTAGTATTTGTGACAAGATACATGGACCTGGAGGGCATTTTGGAAAATGAAGTAAGCCAGGCAGAGAAAAACAAACACTATATTATCTCACTTACAGGGGCCCCTGAAGAGTCAAGCTAACAAATAAAAATCATAAGGTCTCTACTCAACTCCAAGACTGAAATACATTCAGTTGTCAACTTTCACTGATACTTTAGCACCAGGTTCATATTTTAAACAGCTCGGTGGAGACTGAACAAAGACTGGTGCAACGATCATTTCCAAACACGCCTAATAGGTGTCATGGTGGGGCACATGCTACACAGCTCACAGCTGAGCACAGACTCGCTTCCCAGCCACATCCTGAATTTGGTTTTCCACAAGGGCAAAATGGACTATGGCTGCTCCCTTGTGCAAAGTGGCAGCACACAATCTTTGCCTCACTTCTTGCCCAATAAAAGATACAAAGAGTTGTAGCCCACGGACCTACCCGCCTCTCCTCTGCCCCTGGTCGTGGAAGAGGAAGTTCTCTCACCTCAGGTTTACAGCTTGGTGAAAAGGTGCTGTCTGAAGCTGAAGCTTCAGTTCCGAAAGGAACTTGCCCAAAGCTACGTGTTTACAGGTAGCAAAGGTGGATTGTAAACCTAGGAACTGAAGAGGTCAGGACGTCAGATTTGGAAGCAGGAAACGCCCTGTAATAGTCAGATAGGGCCATTCAACCAGAAGTTCTTTGGAGAAGTTCTGGGAATAATTCACCCAGGACTAGAGACATGTAATTTTACTTTTCCATACTGGAAAGCCGAGTGCAAGGGGAAAGGTTGCAAAGGCTCCTGGAAACCAAGAGTCAAGACGACCTAGGGCTGCCGGCTTGTTCTCCCCCTTGGATGCCTGTAAGAGTCCCGCCCCAGCAGCACCCCAAGAATGTGGGCAGCTCAAGCATACTTAGACCTGGCAGAGTGCCGCTACCACCACAGTCCCCTGCTTCCAGCCATACGTGACAAAAAGCCAGTTATCACCAACAGTCCGACTCTCAAGGTAGGTCAAGAGTTCATGGCCGGCAAGCAGTAGAGCGGGGACAGGAACACAGGCCTGTCAGAGGAGCCTCTCTCCAACCCGCACACCAGGCTGCTCTTCCAAGCCCATCCCACCTCCCGACATATCCAAACGCGACAGGTGCCCCAAGGGCCAGGGTAGTAGGGAAGGGAAGGGAAGCTGCCCAAAACCAGAGACGGAGAGGTGTGGAGAGCCTTCCCCCAGGCCCAGCGCCAGCCGTCTGGGCCCCTCGTAGTCCCAATGCCACGCCGGCGGCGGCGGAGGTGAGGGCGGTGGCACGAAGGACAGAGGGCAGGACGCAGGGCGCGAGCGGGGCGGCCCCGCGTTACCGTTCTGCGGAGCCCGGGCGGCCCGATGTGGCGGCGGCCTCCGTCCCTCGGCAACTGCCGTTTGGCGCCACTTCAGTAAAACGAAAGTAAAAAGCAGCGACGCCGTCGGGGGAGGAGCCGCCCGGGACGGACGCCGAGCCGGGCGGTCCCACGTGCGCCTCTCACCGCCCACGATCGAATCGGTGGCGCCCGAAGGGCCGGTAGCGAGCGGGCGCCCGGCGAGGCTGGCCTGCGGCCCCGGGCTCCGCGCACGAAGGTACCGGGGCCCCTGCTGCGTCCTGGCCGCGCCGCCGCTGCAGCCGCCGCGCACCGCGATCTCCGCACAGGCGCGAGCCCGGAGCCCCAGCGCCGCTCTGCACAGCGTCCTCGGCGCAGCGGGCAGCGCGGGGCGTCGTGCGGACAAAGCCTGCAGACTCGAGGGGTCGCGCCGCGCAGTCCCCGCAGGGCGCGCTCGAGTCGGCCAGAAGCGCGCACCGTGACTTCGGCGGCTGGAGGTGCGGGGTGTTGCCCTTATGCTCCCCCCACCCGGCGCCTTCCTCCTTAGCGAGGAGTCAGGTCCCTTAGCCAGGCCTGTCCCCAGTGGGGTCGCCTGTAGGTCGCATCCCGCGGGGCCTGGCGCCTTTCCGTTTTACCTTCCCCCAGGATGAAGCCCTCGGGCCAACTGTGCGGTCGCGGGTTGCGGTTTCCCGGGTGGGTGTTGCTTCCTCTCGCGAGGCGCTGCTTCCCTCGCGCGAGGCGGACTCAACTTTTTGTTAAGCAAACGCTCACCTTGCAATCCAACTGGATGCAACAAGAACTGTTTCTTGAGCGCCCCCATGTGTCAAGCTAGTTATGTGGGGATGAGTCTAATAGGGGAGGGCGCGCACTTTTGCAAGGGAGCAATGT
This sequence comes from Petromus typicus, assembly GCA_004026965.1. NCBI lineage: Eukaryota > Metazoa > Chordata > Mammalia > Rodentia > Petromuridae > Petromus > Petromus typicus. Next base: position 134,162 of record PVIR01000686.1, on the reverse strand, counting down.
GGGTCCTCCTTTGCCAAGTCTTAAGAATTAAACTGAGGACGCAGGAGTAATTGAAGGAACCAGATCGCCGCCATCACAGCCACTTCAGCCCCTTTCTTTTTAAGTCTTGGGAATTTCAGGTTTCCTTTCCCACAACAAGCCCTGCTGCTAGGACCTAGAGATCACAGCATCCTCCGTGTTGGATAAACTGCAGTCGGCAGCTGCGACAGCCTAAGGCTCGCTGCCCTTGTGGGAACTCTGCCCCTGCCCTTTGACACAGCGTCTCTCCACTGCTTTGTAAGAACCCCGCAGACTGTAAGAGTTGCCTTTCTGATCCCTTCAACGAAACTGGTCCTTTCAGGCCTCTACTAGAGATTTGTCCTTGGCTGTAGAGCTTATTTTTCCTTCTAGTTGAAACCACGACCCGTCACACACACACACACACACACACACACACACACACACACACACACACACACACACGGTTAGGGGGAGGGAGAGAGAGAGAGAAAGAGGGAGAGAACGTTCTTTACTCCTGGACTTCAGCTCTGGGGAAAGGAAGAAGAGGGCTTTTGTTTTGTCTTGTTCTTATGGGTGAAGTCCTACCCCTCAGTAACGTATTGTATAAGCGGGATGCCTCACAAGAAATCAACCCTGCTGATACCTTGTTCTTGGACACTTAACATCCAGGATAAGGAGTGTGGGGAACATATTTACATAAATCTGGGGGGGAAATCATTTCATAATAGAAGTCTGACTTCCGCCGTTTGAGACCAAGACGGCTATGCCCCTGAGCCGGCTATGGCCTGCTTTGTTAGAATGCACTCCATTAGGTCCTCCTCAAGGGACTTCAAGTTGTAAGACCCTTCATGAGCTCCTCACTGTCCTAGGATTACTGGTGCCCCTAAGATCATCTGATGCTTCCTCCGGTTATTGTGTATGTCCAGTAAATGATGGCCAGCTTGGAGCGTCTTGGTCACTGCCCACTCTGAAGTACTACTCTCCCGGTTCCCCCACATACTTGGAAATTACACATGTCTCTATTGTCTTTTTTCTCTTTAGCTTTCTAGGCAGTTGGGGGTTGATTGCCCTCCCATAAATGAGTAAATAAATTTGTTCTTTAGGCCACCTAACCTTGGTACTTGGCATGACATCCTAACACATATATCGTTGGCAAGTGTACCTTAGAGTTCTCTTTACTTCTCACTAGCCAGTCTCTTGGTCTTCCTGTTCCCTGTTTTAGTTTACAGTTTATTGTATTAGCCTTTCCTTGTTGAAATTGTTGTGAGTTTTCCCTCCAGTTGGATCCAGATTGATACAACTGTGTGTCTCTAATCCAGGAGACTCCTTAGCTCTGATTCTGAGGAAATGTGCATCCTCAGTTCAGCAGGAAAGCTCGACCTCACCCACAGTGTGTTATGGTCCCCAGGACCCCAAAAGGCAGCCCCAGCAGCTGGGTATCACTCACCTGTGAGTAAGACTCTATTGCAGTCAGTCAAAGTCTATTGCAGACAGCCAGACGTTGATAAATCCTTCCCTTTCCCTTTTCCTCCTTTCATTAAGGGCACAAGGGGTGTGATTGTTCTTGACGTCCTGTGAGCGACTCTACAGACTAGCGATCAGCAAACTTGGGCCTGCAATCCTCCCTGCGATGATTTTGTCCAGCACATAAGCTAAGAATAAGTTTTACATTTTTACAGGGTTGTAAAAAAGAAAACTAAGATGCAATAGAGATGGATTGCATGTGGTTTCTAAAGCTTAAAATACTTGCAGTCTGACTTTGTGTAGACTGCTGTCTTAAACAGCACATCCCATCTCCAAAGCAGATCGTAAGCTTCAGCTTGGAACAACCCCAGATATAGGCTTGAGGAAAGACAAAGTCGTCCTTTAATTTTCATGGACACAGTAGTTCTTATGAACACGGGTTATGGAAACCACTAGATCACATGCTTAGTATCTCAAGGGGAAGCCTGTGCATGCCCAACCTCAGTAGTATTCAGCTTTCCCCAGAGCAATGAGAGACATTTGCCTAACCAAAGTCGCTGCCACCTAGGGCTTGTGCGCTAGGACTCATGGAGGAACTTCGCTCTGAAGTCAGGGACCGCCCTCAGCCTCTGCCTATGGAAAGTCGCTCTGCCCCTACCTAACACCTGCAGACACAGCGCACCTGGTAGGCACCTGTAAGCCTGAGGCACCTTGAGGCTCAGGGATAAGAGTGTGGGTGAATGCGAAGTGTGACCTGGTGAAGTGTGAGAATTAGAAAGGAGTCACTGCTTTGTGAATTCTCCCGTCCAGGTGTGACATGATGTGATCTGTGTGGTGAGTGGACAGGCAGAACAGAATTGTGCATAACCTATGAATGAAACCTAAGTGAATTTCATGTTTAGGCTGGGGATCGGCGACCAAAATATCTCAATATGTATGCACAAATGTTCCAAAATCCAAAAATTTCTGAAATCTAAAATACTTTTTCCCCTAAGCATTTTTGGATAAAGAATGTTCAAATTGTATCATCTTGGGAACCAATCCTCAAATGGACCAGCTTCCCCATTCCCTACTTTCTTACACCTAGAATATGGATATAAATTTCTTAATAAAGTCTATGTGTGTAAGTCTTTGCCTCGGGTTCCATTTTCTGGAGAAGCCAAGCTGACACCCATGCTGTCTGGACCACTCCATGTGACCATAAGAACCTCTTGGGCTCGCTGGTTTGGACTGAAGTGGCCTAATGTAATCCCTGCATCAAGGACACAGAAGAGCCATCCAGATGAGGAGGTGGTGCTGTGCCACTCACTGTGTCGGAGCCTGTTTTCTGCTGGTGCAGTAGAATACCTAAGATGGTGATTTATGATGAATGGAAATATATTTGGCTCCCAATCCTGGAGACTGGAGAGTCCACAAGCATGACACCAGCATCTGACAAGGGCCTTCTTGCTGTGTCATCCCATGGCAGAAGGCAGGAAGAGCAACCGGGAGCCAGGAAGAGGGCCACAGTCTCACTTTATAAAAGTCTACCCACCAGTGAAAACATTAATCCACTAATAACCCCTTACTAGACTCCCAACCCAACACTTGTACTGGGGAAGAATTTCCAGCACATGCACTTCAGGGGACACATTTAACATAGCGTCTGTCGAACAGGCGAGACCTGTGTCTGTCTTGTCCTCGCCATGACTAATTGCTTCTAGACCCTTAAACTATCCCATTTCTAGTTCTCTGGGGTTGTTTCTTCGCTCAGTTTTTTGTATCTCATGGAGCAGAGATGATAATACTAATCAAATTAAATAGCTTTCATTTTAGTAAGCCGCATTTTCACAAATGTGGCTGAAGAGTTCTAAAAGCAGTGCTTGCAAGCACATCTTCTTGCGAGGAAATAATGTTAAGTAGCCTTTTCCTTCAGTGAAAGTGATTGTGATTGCCCAGTCCGCTAGACAGAAGGAAGTTTATTCGCTGTGATTTTGGAGATTCCCACCCCCCTCCTAGGTAAGGCTTGAGAATTCTGGTTCAGAGCAAAGCACTCAGAGTTGCTGTTTCCATTTGCTCAGTCTGGTGATAGCCCTGCCCTGGTCTCATTTCTTATGGGAATGGCTGAGCCTAGGGTCCCTCTTCATGTTCCTGCCCTGCACAGACAGGGCAACCTTGTGTCCAGAATGGGAGAATGTCAGACCTGACCCTGCCCTTCGCCTCTTGTGAATGTGATTCTTCATTTTCTTTCTAGTGCCTCTGTTTCTCTTGTCTGCTGGGAGTCCCTTACTTAAACAGAGGGCACTGAGTCCAAAGGTCTCATCTTGGAGGCCTGCCCCAAATGTTGCCCTTGTCCCTGTTCAAGTGTTTTATTCTCACTGTTATACAAAACAAATTTCTTTCATAAATTCAGATTTCTAGCCTTTCTGGGAAAATCAGAATATTTGGCAATGCTGGATACGGGTGTACACTCATCATGGTGGGGCCTGATATGTACCTGTGACTTCACTCCTGGCCTCTCTAGACACTTTGGTACATTAAATTTACTTCATAAATTTAATAAAGGCTTACCTGTCAGGAAAACCAGGCCCTCTCCTAAGCTCTAGGGATAAAAAGGTAACAACAAGGACTAAGTATCTTATTTTGATGGAACTTTATAGGGATGATATAATTTTTAAAACTAACTGCACTAATATTTAATACTTCAGGTGGTAATAACTCTTCTGAAGATGAAAAGGCAGATGGAAGGAAGAGAAGCTAATGAGCTTGGGGTGGGCAATGGATAAGATCCCCTTTTCTATGAGGTATCCCTATAAAGTGAAAAAATGACATTTAAGCAGAGAATGAAAGAGAATGTCACAAAGCCAGAAAGAAAGATTTTTGTCTTCAAGGCCTAATAAGGCCCCCGAGAAGGCCTGAGAGACAAGGGAATAAGCAGAAAGGTCTTTGTGGAACACTCCAGGCGAAGACACAAAGGCTAACATGCCAAATGTTCTCATGTGTTCTTATTTTTGCATTCCAGTCAAAACTAAACACAAACTATTTTTCTAAGTTTATAGACTCACTGCTGTACAGACTTTTAATAAAGCTAAAATTTGAATGTTATATGTACCCTGTGGGGCAGTGAACCAATCCAACTTTATTTCTTGTATCTTGGGAGCTGGCCTGTCTGTTTTAGTCGTGGGATGCCTCCAGCCAGCTTTGCTAATTCCATTGTTGGATGACGCATGGTGTATTCTTTAGATTCTTTTCTTGGGTTATGATCACAGCTGTTGCTCAACTACTACATGCGGGTTGATCATAGCACAGGATTTGGCTATCCACATAAACACGATGTTGGTGTGAGTTCACTTTTCTATTTAGAGAAGCGTGTCAGCCAGAAATACCTCCACCTTATTGCCCAGACGCATGCGCGCTGAGTGAGTTGCCAAAATAGCCCCTGGAGTAAGTGGCAGCTTTAAAAACCAACCAGCTGCTGACTTCCAACCAGAAGGTCAGCAGAGGCAAGTGGAAGTTGTTTCTGAAGAAGCAGGGTGACCAGAGGAGTTTAGTCGTGGTTGGGATTCTGGAGACTTGAATAAGCAGTGTGGCGATTTCCCTGGATTTCTTGCTCGTGGCTTCTACTTATCTCCTGTCTTCGGACCTCAAGATGAACGTGCAGGCTTGCTCTAGGTGTGGCTATGGGGTTTATCCTGCTGAGAAGATCAGCTGCATAGATCAGGTCAGTAACAAACATGGGAAATTCATCTTCTTAGGAAGAGATATGGAAGTTCTTTTTTGAACCACCAGACAAAGATGCATTTCATACCTTTGGGCCATCTCTAGGTCTTCTATATCGCTTTAAAGTAGTTGTCCATTTATTTAACATGTTTTATTTGTACATGTGGTTTTTAATTTCTTAAATCACTATCCCTAAATCTCAAAAATATTTTACTCTAAAATACATAACAATCTAAGGTCTGGGGAAAATAAGTAATTGCCAACTACTTTCTATGTGATTTCTAGATATGGCATAAAGCATGTTTTCACTGTGAAGTCTGCAAGATGATGTTAACTGTTAATAACTTTGTGAGTCACCAGAAAAAGCCATACTGTCACGCGTAAGTGTATAACGACCCCTCCCTCACCTCTTGAGTTGTCCCTGTGTTTCAACAAGTAGCCAACTGAAGTTTCAGATCAAATATTCTGAGGTATATCCAACAAGCGTCCCCACAAAGTGTTCACTTATTGAAGAGAGCCAGTGTGGAATTTTATACAATTGACAGAAATATTTACATTTTTAAATAAATAATGAAATCCATCCACTCTAACCTCAAATGATTAAATATTGTTCAGGACAATATAACTCCTATGGCTATGGAACTTTTAAAGTGTTTTTCCTTTAGATGATTTGCAAATACTTTTTCTATTTTTCACAAAGTTTTCCAGTGATCATGTCCAATTAAATTTTATCTTCAAGTTTTAATATATGCTGAGATTATTTGGTTTGAATTTTTTCTCCTGTAAGACTCATTGCCTGAACATAATTATTAAATTTTAGATTTATTGATTTAAAAAATAACTATTATAAGAACTACTCAATCATCTTGGATAAAGTACATTTCTAATTTTGTTTTATATTTCTTTTCATAGCCATAACCCTAAGAACAATACTTTCACTAGTGTCTATCACACTCCATTAAATCTAAATGTGAAGACATTTCCAGGCGCTGTGGGTGGGGTAAGTCATTTTGCATTTCAAAATAGCCTTTAAAGAAAATCCCCTCGCTCAGGCACCGGTTAGGTTTGTAAGTGTCTGTTCCTCCATGAGCACATGCAAACTGCGTTTAGGTACCAAGTGTTGCTGCTTGCTCTCCTCCCACATTACACAATACACAGGATAATCAATGTCCTATATTTCAGGTCCTTGATTCTAATATGATCATTGTGCCTGGCCAGCTCTGAACACACTGATGTGAGCTTAAACAATAGGCCTGACATACAGTAGGTGCTGAGCACACAAAACAAAGCTTATGTGGTTGCAAAATATTACACAGGCTCTTCTTTTTTTTCTACTGCAATGTTGTACAGAATATTATACAGATATTATACAGAAAATTGAAAATTCCAGTTCCATACTCTCAAATCTCTCTGAACTCAGTTGTTTTTTTAAATTATTTGAAGCCTCTGTTTCCCTTTTGGGCAAGAAAGATATGTATTTTAATTTAGAGATGAAGTTCAGTTTCAGAGGTGGGAAATTAGGAAGAAAAGAGGATAAGGAGGCCACAATGATAAATCCAACCTCTTGAAAAATCAACAGATTTGTCAAATAGCTAGCTGTTGAGTGAACTCTGGAGTCTGTTAAAATGATGAATCATTGAGCATTTTTTTTTTTTTTTTTTTTGCCCAGGCCCAGTGAGAAGTTGCTTTATGGGATGGAGCTTAGCAGTGTTTTAAAATTAGAAAATTACCCATAAGATGGAGGGCTGTCTAGTAATCTCTTCTGCCCTGGGATTCCCTGGCTGAAGTCATCTGGCTGCATTCTGACTCTTGCCTGGTGTCCTTCTCCTTAGGAAAATGGGCATCAGATAGAACTACTGCCCGTGTGCTGATCTCTCTCCATTTCCTTGTTTCACCAAATTCATATTGTTATTTCTATTTAACAAGTGTATATAACATTTATTAGAGACTTGGTCTTCCAGTGTCTACAGAGTACACTGGGATTTCAGTTGAGATGTCACTGAGTACCAGTCACATTTGTGTCACATATATACATTGGTCAGTCTGGGGCAAACTGCCAGGTTAATGTCTTTGGGACTTGAGATAGGCAGAGATTTCTAAAAGAAAATATGAAAAGGACTAACCATAAAAGAAGAACTCAGAAGGTTGTCAAAATTTATGAGGTCTGAGATGAGACCCAGAATCTGAAATTTTTATAAATTGAGGTGAACTCTTTGGCTTTATAAACAAGAAAATGAGACAAAAATTTAAATTCAGAAATGCTAATTCTCTGTCATTGACTTCCCAGGCCTACTATGGCTTGCTGTTGCTTTGGGAAGCTCAGATATGTAAAGAAAGTCCTCATATGCATGTTTTATTTTCTTTTTGGAAACATCATGTAAAGTGAAGGCAGGATCTCTGCTATTTAGGGTCAGTTAAATCTTCATAGCAGGATCTGCTCAAGTATTGCAGGGTGTTTTCTAGAGTTCTGGTTTTATCCACCAGATGTAAGAACTCCTCCATCCCACTGTGACAACCCCAAATATCCCCAGATAACCACCAAATGTCTCCTGGGGGTAAAACTAGCCTCCTAGAGTTCCATGTGCAAAAGGAATCCTGTCCCACTTCCAGGAAGCAATTCTGTCCCCTGCAGTGCAAATCTGCCCCCCTCCCCTCGAGACCTTTCTGGAGAATTGTGGTTACACTGAGGGAAGGATGGGGGAAGCCATCAATCACTGGTAATGTTCACATTAAGGCCAAAAGTCTGTCTCTGAATAAAAGAGAACATGGATATTTTGTTCTCTAAAAATTCTACTCACTCACCACACAAAAATTCTGTCTTAGTAAATATTTATTTTTTTAGAGTGACATTTAGGAAACAAGCAAACAAGCAAACAAATGCACTGCAAATGCTAGCTCCAAGACTGCTCTTCCTTTCCTTCCTTTTAAAAAATTTTAGCACATGGACCATGAGTTTTGTTTTCCTTCAGTTTTCAAAGTCTCTAAGAGGCTAGGGTGTAAAAATGTAATCCGGCATCCTCCATCACAATTTTAATTTTGCAGGGCCTAGGAGGGACATGTTTCTCCACTTTAGGTTTTCCCTGGTGGAAGGGATCTCCTAGTCAACTGTTTGCACATACACAATGCACCTGTGTAGACCCACACCATACACACAAATATGCACACATGATGCATTCATGCATATCGTATACACACACACACACACACACATATATATATATATATAGTCACCAAATACACACACCAACACATACCAAGTGATATGTTTAGGCACATTTGCACATATACACACATATAAACAAGAATAGTCACACTACAGACAATGCATACCACATGAAGACATGCACATATGCATATACATACATCAGATATCAAGATGTCCACATGCATAGTTGTGTACATATTGCACACACATGTATGTATGTACATGTGTCTTTATACCTGTATGTGCACATAGACACACTCCTCTTATGCACACATAAATACATATACATGTAGTCACATGGTAACATAGATGTAAACAGGTACACACATATAGGTCTACAGGGAAGCTCATATTACTGCTCATGACTGGAAATAGACCCAGAGATAATCCTAGGCACAAACAAGGCTGGGACTGTCATACACAGTTACAAGGAAGTGAGTATACTACCATGTCAGGGAAAGGTAAATATTGTGTGATCTGTTGCATGATTGCAAGGCAGACTTGCCAGCTAAGACTTAGGTCGAGTGGGAAAGTGCGGACGTGCACCTCGCTACTACAAAGAGTGCCATGCATGCAAACAGCACTTTGAGTACAAATCCGTTTCCTCATACAGAGCTGCAAAAGCACCTGGACATATAAAGACATGAAGACGTGCTTGTTTGTTTCTGAAGCATTTGCCAGCCCTGTAGATACACACAGAGTTGGGCCAAGTATATGAACTGTGCAGTCAGACAGAACTAGATTTGTATCTAAAGAGCTGAGTAAAACAGGACAAGTTAATATCCCTGAGCCTCAGCTGTCAGGTGAGAGTATCACAGAGACTTCTTGTGTAGAGTAAATAAGAAAACATAAAGAGCTCAACAGAGCATACAGCCCTCTGTTGAAGAGCTAAATTCAGTCAGTTGTGATTTCATATAGCTGCCCTCAGACATCAAAAGATAAAATCAAAGTCCCCAAAGAACTAATCTTTTTAACAATCTAAGACTGCTTATGAATTTGTGAATTCATTGCTTTATGAGGTACTGGAAAGTGAATCCAGGGCCTTCTCATTAAGCTCCTAGCTGTTTAATTTTTTTAAAGTTTTGAGACAGGGTCTCATTAAGTTGCTAAGGTGCTTGTGCTGGGTTTGAACTCCCTTGATCCCTTGACTCTTACCTTGTATCCACGCACAAAAATCAACTCAAAGTTTATTATAGGTCAAGATATTACAGGTAAAGTTAGAGCATGATAATGAACTCCCAGGTGATACAGTTACACAGACCAAAGTGAGGTATAATATCATGCACTGTTTTCTGAGCTGACTCTAACCTGGATCCTTTGTGTGGTGTATTAACTTTATCTTAGTCTTTGTAATTGCTCTACTTCGTAGAGCTTCGCACACAGCAAGAGCTCAGTAGACGCCAACTGACTGGTGGCACAGGTGAAGCCCAGCAATATTGACCATGGACTGTGCTTTGTGTAGCAATGAAGATGCTTTGCAGTTGAGACTTGAAAAAGATTCTCCAAATCGAATTACATGTTACTGACTAATTTTCCCTTCTCTTCCCTGATGGAAACATTACTGATGTCATCCTGTGCAGATCCGTGATGAAGAAGATGGTAAACACTTTAAATCGGTTTTTCACTGGGACATGAAATCCAAGGATGGGCCGAGTGCACCTGACAGGCAGCCACTGGTGAATGAGGTGAGAAAAGAATAATAAATGCTCTTGGATAAAGAAAGAACAACACTTTACACAAATGAAATATGTTGTGAATACTGGGCAACCTTCTACGTAAATAAAATATATCTCTAGATAAAATCAAATTTGCTTTGCTTTTATTTAGTTTATAGTTCCAGCTGTATACAGGAGACCTCTATCAATTTGTCCTACAAAGTACTCTCCTATTTGCTCCCGTCTAAATTCAGTGTCTTGTCCAGATCAATCACTGTTTTGCTGTACCTGAAAATAGTCCTCCAGGCTTGAGACTGATGCTGCACTTACCTCTTGACACATCACTCAGCCCAGCCCGTCCATTCCAACCCCTACCATCCTTGCATGAACTCTACAAGACCCTCCATGCTGGCTTTTCCTCTACCACACTTGCCTCTCCTCAGCCTAACTTGTCTGTGCTGTTCAAATACAGCTTCTAGGGTGCCCCAGACTCATCTCACCACCTTTCCCTATTGATATAGCTGCTTGTTTTCAAAATTCCTCAGCCATCAGTTTTTAGTTGTACACATAATACTTGTATTTTTCTCACAGTAACAAAATTCTAACAGTACACAGCTAATCCTTGCCCCATCATTTGAAGCATCTACTGCAATCTTGTTATTGTTTTGGTACTAGGGATCAAACTCAAGACCTCGCACTTTCCAGGCAGGTGCTGAGCTACACCTCCAGCCCCTGTATCACACTGTGGGTATCCTATGGACTTTCTCTCTTTCACCTCTAGCAATCACCTAGTTACTTTTTTATATCTATCAATCATCTGTGCATAACTTTCTCATGCTTATATTTGGCCTAGCCTACTACCTTTAGCAAAGGATTCTGAGTTATTTAATTTTCTCTGCTTCAATTTTTCTCAACTGTAAAATGAACATTAATAATTTTGTAGTTCACAGAGATGTTATGATGATTTAAAGGAAAAATAAAAATATTTGAGTAGCAGTAGGCATAATAAATATATCATTTTATTGATATTTATATATGTACACTTTTGTAGAAATTTTTTTTCATGAAGTGGTATGTATTGTTTACAGTTTGTGTTTTTCACTCAGCAAATATCTTGGAGATATTTTCAACACTACCATCTTTTTAAGAGTATCCATGGGTACACTGTTAAGAGTGTGCTTACTTGCTTGTGGCTGAGACAAAATACCAATAGCTACAAGTTAAAGGAGGAAATAGACTTTAGCTCATGGTTTAGTACAGGTTTCAGTCCATAGTTGTCTGGCTCCAAGGCAGGCAGCTTGGCAGAAGGCCATAGTGGAGGAGAAACAGTCCATGGCGTGGTAGGGAGGAAGCAAAGGAGCCTCGAGGCAGGAGGAAGGATGCATTCCCTTAAGCTACTCACACCTCTTCTTATCAGCTTCACCTCTCAACATCAGATCCAGAAGCAGGTACCCATGATCTAATATCATACACCTATGATCCAGTCTTCTCCCCGGAGTTCCACCTATAAGCATGTGAAGCTTTGGGGGGGACATCGAAATATAGCCCATCACAGGGTAGCTGTCACATATTGTCTTATTATTGGATGGGAGAATTTCCATTTTTTTCTCTCTCTCTTGCAAAGTTATATTTTCTTCTCTTGTAAAGTTATCCCTTGTTCACAACCCCTTTTGGACACAAGGGGCTTATTTATCTCTAGAATAGAAATAGAATAGATCATCTAGATTATCTATCTCTAGAATAGATCATGAAAAACAAGATCACTGGGTCCAAGGGTGTGTACCTTTTTAATTTTCATAGAAGCTGTCAAATTATTTTCTAAAGTAGCTGAACATTTTCTACTCCTTCAATTGGACTGTGGGAATATGTTTCTCCACACTCACCAATCCTTGGTATTACTGCTTACAATTTTGACAACTTGCATTTTCTTTCACCTCAGACTTCTCTGCTTGCTAGTATGGTGGAACAGATCTCATATGCTTTTCCCGATTTCCAAAGCCTGGCTCTGCCCAACTCCTCCAACGCACCCCACTGCAGCCCACTAAACTCTGCAGCTCTTCCCCCCAAGTACAATAAAGCCAGCTTCTCTTGGTCATTCCTGTCTCTGCCTTCCCACTTTCCTTCAAGGCAGTCCATATTCTTAGATTTTATTTAGCAAATATTATTGAGTCCGTTGCATGGTAGGCACTGTCCCAACTTTTGGGGAGCAGTCTGTGAACAAACCATGAATATTCTGTGTCCATGGAGCTGACCTGTAGGGGAGGCCCTTCTTTTCCTCTTTGTCCTTGATAACCTATCTTTGCCCTGGAGCTCTAGCTCAAATTCCACTTTCCTGCCCCAAACAGGAACCATCTCATACAGGTTGCTTTTTAGAAAAACTCTTTTATTCATTGTACAGATATTTTCTAAATACTGTTTGTTCCTGTGTTAGTTTTATCTTCAGAGATAAGTGATAAATATCTTAAAAGAGAAATTTTGTCTGCTCCTTTTTCTTTTCCCTTTCTGTTGTCAGTTGCTGAGCACGTAGTAGGTTGTAGGTTTTTGAAGTTTGTTCCGATAATGCTGCTCACCTGAGCTTGTCTACAGGTACATCCCACTGCCCAGCGTCAAGGCAATGATGTGCAGAAACATTAAGTTCTGTCAGGAATTTTATGTGAGATTAGTGAATCTCCCAAAGTTCAATTATTTATAATTTATTATTTATATTATTTAGTTTGAGGTCACTTGATAGTCTGAAGAAACAAGCATTTTAATTAGCTAAGACATACAAACTAATAGGAATAATAGTGTATAGAATATCTTATTTTGTCAACATATGTGCGTTCTTGGGAGTATGGGGCTTGGGGTTTTGCCATTCGTATGTGTGGGGTACCTATTTGTATGCATCTTTGCATTTCCTTTATAGAGAGGCTACTGGCCTGGATATGGGGAGGGGAACGCCTGGTGTCCAGGGGCTCTGCCAGACCCTGAAATTGTAAGGATGGTGGAGGCACGCCAAGCTCTTGGTGAGGTGAGACCCTAGAAAGTATGCCAAGCAGTTGATTTGACAGTTCAAGTATCCCCTTATTTTAAGGTCATGGTACGTAGAGCAGTGACCCTTCCCAAAGATTCCCCTGTCCTACTCCCTGGAATCTGTATATTTCTTACACGTTCGAGAGAACTTGTGGTTAAGGATCTCGAGACAGAACGACCGAAGGTTCTTTGGGACGGGCCCAAGATGGTCACAGGGAGGACGAAGGGTCAGAGTGGGAGGATGGGGAGGTGATAACAGAAACGAGGCCATGTGAGGCAGGAAACTGAGAAATGTGAAGGCCTCCGGAAGCTGCCGAAGGTGAAGTTAGAGCCTTTCCTCCCCAACGAATGCCTCACGTGGCTTGTTTTAGAACAGTCAGAGAGACCTTAGAGAGGCAGTTCCAGCCCGACTGCACAAGTCCTTAGCCGTATGTGCACATGCCCTCTGACCCTCTGCCCACACTTACCCTCTGCGAAGTCTACTTTGGAAAATACTGTTAGTCTATGTGTGCAACTTTTCTGTTAGGAAATACAAAGAAAGTAATAGAAGCACAAATGCCAAAGTGGTATTTCCCCTTAGGAAAACTAATCATCGACAAGTAGAGAGGAACAAATAAGACATTTTATTCCCAAAGTAATAGAACTGACTCTAGCGATGAGTCACATCAGACTCTTGCATTAATTGCTATGTTATCATACAAGCCTGAAGTCAAAGGATACTGGTGTGTGTGGGTGGAGGATGGCAGGCTCCACAAAATTTGATGTAGGTTTTGAAGAGAATATCCTCTGACCAGGAGAATATGAGTTCTTCACTGCTGATGGTGTGGTTTAAAGTTCCAGTTGAATATCATTATCAGACTTATTCCAGGTCAGTGAAATGTCCCCCAAGTACTTAATGAATCCAGTTCCGAACCTGCAGTTTTATTAGTTCTCATCTTGTAGCATACTGGTTCTCATGCTGTGCTTGGTTCTGGTCAACAGGAATATACAGAAGACTATGGGGAGCAGAGTGGCAAGGGGAGCTTCCCAGCCATGATCACACCGGCCTATGACAGGGCCAAGAAAGCCAACCAGCTGGCCAGCCAAGTGAGTGCCCAATGCTTATGCACCACTGAACAACCTCATTTTTCTTATTAATTATGCCTTGCAATTCCGCGGGGGAAAATGTAAGAGAATGTTTCCACAGTAGTTATAGTGTTGTACTTGAGAGAAAACTGTGTTCTCACCCTTTTTCTATCGTTTATCCTCCTTTCTTTGAGTGGGCTGCACATGTACAACACTGAGAGGAGACTGCGCAGCTCCTCCCAAACCCGGTCCCATTTTGAGCTTGCTGATTTTTATTGACTGGGAGATGGTGAAGCTTCTTGCAGGGTGACATAATTTCTTGGCTGGAAACTCAGATTTTGGAACTGGATGCTGAGGTCTGAATCCAGCCCTGGAAAATATCAACTACAGTGTCACCAACAAATTACTTAACCTCTCTGCCCCTTGGCTTTGCATCTGTAGAGGAGGGACACAATAATCTCACCAGCGGTGATTGTTATGGAAATCAAGCAGGTCTCTATTTGTTAACACCTAGAAGTGTTGAATTTAGTACATTAATATTAATGCTTTGGGGATCATAATAGATTTGCCACAGGTCTGTGTTGAGAGTGGCCAATGGCATGGCTTCAGGAGAGCTACCTGGAGGTCCCCACAGAGGCTGTGACCTGGCACAACCCTAACTTCACGCTGTCTCCTGTCAGGTGGAGTACAAGAGAGGTCACGACGAGCGCGTTTCCAGGTTCAGCACGGTGGCCGACACCCCTGAGCTGCTGCGGGCGAGGGCAGTGGGACAGCTTCAGAGCGATGTAAGGAAGGTGGATGCTGAGATGCAGCGCCAATCATCAAAAACCTCATGGTTTTTTCTCACCTGGGGGAGGAGGGAGGGCGAACGCAGGAGGAGTTTGAGTCCGTGTAGGTGTCAGGACGAGTTTTCTGATGTGCCAGAGAATTGGTTGGGTACAATCAGCCAGCTAGCACAAACTCTTCAAACTGAAAACACTAGCTCAGATGAGTTCCAAGTGAAATGTAGCTGATTAATCTAGAAGAAATCTATTACCACTGTAAACAATAGAAAAGAATTCTGAAATAATGTTTCCACTCACCTTTCTATAGCCATTGAGCCTTTTCATAGCATGCAAAGGCCAAGCACTTAGTGTTGATCTGAGGGGAAGCTTGAACTGCAAATCCAGCCTCACCTTAGTAAATGGTTTCCATTTGTCTTGGCTTAGTTCTGGGATTCAGAAGCATCTTTTATCTCCCAAACTTTACTCTAGCTCCCCAAGGGCTACTCTGCCCTTCTCTGATTTTTGGCCCATCTAGGGTGCCGTACAAGAACATCCGAAGCACACGCTTTGACACACTGAGTGTCTCCATATGCCAGACTCTGTGCTGGCTACTGGGAATTAAGAGGTAAATAAGATATACATGGCACATGGAGCTATAACTCAGTTACGGTCTGTTACAGTGATGGGCAGCGTGTCATGAAGCCCTTAGCAGAGCACCTCCTGAGGGTCCTTTAGTGATTTAGGACATAGCATGTGATTTGCTCCTTTTCTGTTCCTTAAATTTTTTTTTTCAGGCGAGGTACACAGAGGACTATGAACAGCAGAGAGGGAAAGGCAGTTTTCCTGCCATGATCACACCCGCTTATCAAATAGCCAAAAGAGCTAATGAGCTGGCCAGTGATGTAAGTACATACTGCAATGTTGCTATGTTACAGAGGAAGCAGGAAGTTAACCTGAACCTAGCTGTCTGACTTCCTGTCTACTTTTGGATGCCCTCTGGATCCAAAAAGTAGCTGTCCTTTATATTTCCCCATGACTCACCATGATAATAACCCAGCACTTCTATGTCTAAGACATATTCCTTAGCACAAGAGGATCATTTTACAAGACTTTCTTTTTTTTCTTTCTTTTTTTTTGAGTCAGGATCTCATTTTGTAGTTCAGGCTGGCCCTGAGCTCAGCCTCCAACTCACATCACAGCAATCCTCCTGCCTCTGCCTCCTGAGTGCTAGGATTACAGGCGTGAGCCACCACACCCGGCACTGTGGGATGTGGTACTGATTGCTGCTGGGTGTGAGACTCCACATCCAGTACTGTATGTGGTTACCGGGGAATCGAACCTGCGTCCTTGCGCTTGCAAGACAGGCGCCAGCACCACTGAGCTAACTCCCCGGCCCAAGATTTTCATTTTTTAACTCTTCTGTGAGTGGGAGGCTAATTTCACTGGCTTTCCCTTTCCCTCCTCCATAGGTGAAGTACCACCAACAATATCAGAGAGAAATGAGGGGGATGGCTGGTTCAGCCAGTGGAGCTGAGGGTGTGTTGACAAAGGAGTGTGTGAACCAATATGGCCAGGTACGTTATGCAGTCACTTCCGGGGAAGCTGGCGTTTTCCACAGCCAGTTCTCAGTTTGGCCTTTACTAGCTGTGACATTTAATAAGGCCTTTATCTTTGTTCTATTTTTGAAGGGTGGATTTTCTAGACCAGGAAGTAGCAAATAAAGTTATACAGGGTTCCAGTGTATCTACTTAGGGAAACTAATTCCAAGAATAAGACATTCCCTTGTTCTTATTGTCAAACACTCCAAGGACAGAAACTGGCCCTCTTTAACCCATCACTACTGTGTGAAAGGGATCAAAATGTGTATCTTAAAAAATGTTGAGCATCTCACTGAATAATGGGGCTCATTTTCTCAGAAGACACATTTCTTATTGAGGTTGATAGACAAAGCAGTATAATAGAAGGCAAACCTCTATCCTAATTTTATTCTTCAAGTGAACTACATCTTGTCATGTAGTAGAAAGTAAATGACAGTGACAAGCTAATTTTCATTTGTATTTCTCTCTGTATTTTCTGGCCAGGGGTTATAGGAGACACAGAAAATGCTTTATTTAAAACTGCAACTAAGGAATATTGGAAGGGCAAGTATGTGTGCTGGAATGAAATTTTCAATGCTTTTAAGTGATTTTTAAACATTTGGCAGAGTATAAATTCTTTGCATTCTATGACATGAAAGGAAAAAACAAAGAATTAATTTCTATCTTTAGAAAAACTAGTTGCCATGCACTTGTGTGAGTCAGAGTGGGCATCAATGAAGATGGGTGGGTTTTGAATTTAAAGAATCATTTCATCAAATTGTATAAGATAATTAAGTGATCTCTCACTGCTTTAAATGTAATGGAAATATATATTTTACTGGTGTTATGTCTTATATTATTTAGAAAGTGCAGAACAGCTTTTAGAAATCCTTTGTACTGAAAAACTCTGGCTTTTGTATTTGAACAATATTTTGCTCTTTATTGCACTGTTTCATCAACTGAGTGTCCAGATGTCTATAGACAGAGATGGACTGTAACTTTGTAGTTTCATAGTTGATTCTTGATTATAATCAGTACACTTTCTGAAGTTCCCAGTCTTAATAATAACAAATCCAAGAATCAAAGTGGGTGCCATTTGATAGGATGATTAGCAGCTGTTGGAAGGAGCTGTCTAGTGTGATGTTTCACTGTGTGACTTAGTGTGACTTGCCAGGGCACGGGTAGGAGAGAGTGAGAGAGAACCAGGCAGGCAGATTACTATAAATATCTGTAGGGCCCTAAATGCCAAGCAATTCATTCTTCTTTATAATGGCTAGCTAGATTTGTAAAAATGTAGTCTATTTATTATTTATAACTAATAAACTCCCTAACAGGATTAAATGTCTTACAAAAAGGTACACACACATACACACACACACACACACACACACACACACACACACACACACACAAAACCTGCAGAACAGGATGGGAAAAAAATCAGAATAGATTGCCAAAGAATTTGAGAAACTTAAAAAAAACTTTTAGAAAGTATTACATTTGACTCAGGGTATTCTGGCAGCCAAGCAAAAAGGAGCACTTAGGCCGAACAGTTTTTAATCTTGAGTAAAAGGAAGCTAGATATTTTCATTTGACCCAACTGCTGGGTTTAAGCACACGTGTGTGCAGAGCACAAGCTGGTGCGGGTGCACAGAGAGAAATACAAATGAAAATTAGCTTGTCACTGTCATTTACTTTCTACTGCATGACCAGATGTAGTTTACTTAAAGAATAAAATTAGGATAGAGGTTTGCCTTCTGTTATACTGCTTTGTCTATCAACCTCAATAAGAAATGTGTCTTCTGAGAAAATGAGTCCCGTTATTCAGTGAGATGCTCAACATTTTTTAAGGTACGCATTTTGATCCCTTTCACACAGTAAGGTGTGGGCAGCCTCACCTTGGAGGGCCTCCCGCAGATGGAGTCATGCATGCTGGGGGCCTGATAAGTCCTGTTCCAGTTTGGTGGACATAGTGCAGCCAGAACTCAGACTAGGAAGCAGCAGATTCTGACCTGCTCAGGTCAGGGGTCACAGAGGGTTTGGGAACTTCAACGAGAAGGGTGCATCGGAGCACCCTGAAATTCATCTGTCAGCCAGGCAAAGGTTACCTAAGTCGTATAATAATGGTTTCATAAGAAAGCAGGTTTCCTTTTGGGGGATTGTTTGGGTGGCCTGGAGAAGAAAAAGGAGAAATGAGGACTGATGTATACTTTAGTCCATATTTACTCCCATTTTAGACCATCTGATAGCAATTGGAGTTCCCCACCCCCCACCAAATGATAGCAATATAACACTTGTTTTCTGATTACATGGCACACAGGCATGGGAAGGATAATACTGGAGATATTGAAATATCCCTCTGTATAGATATGATGTTGAACCTAAGTAAGGTAGTGTTTGAGAATACAAAGGCAAAGGACTTCCCCAATATGAATTAAGACAGTAATGTTCCATAGCAGCACAAGATTGGATGATCTTGTAGAGTATCTTGATTTTTCTGATCAGAATAATGATGACTGGGCCAGCAATTTAGTTCCAGTGGTTCTGGCTCCTGCCTTGCAAGTGCAAGGTCCCGAGTTCAATACCTAGTACCAAAAATGAATTATGGTAATCATGAGAATGGTTATTATTTATTTAGGGCTCTGTATTTGGCACCAGTAAGTGGGCCCGACTCAGGGTCTTACCACTACCATAGTACCATAGCTCCCATGGCGAGCCCTGGAATCCCCGGTGTGGACAGGCTTCTATGGAAACAGGCTCTGTGGGCAGCTATTGCTGAGCCCTGACCACTTGGAGAGACAAGCAGCACTGATTAGTTTTCAATTGACTCCACAGGGTTACTTAGAGGAATATGAGGAGCCCAGGGGAAAGGGCAGCTTCCCAGCCATGATCACCCCGTCTTATCAGAACGCCAAGAAGGCCAATGAACTTGCTAGTGATGTAAGTACCTCAGGGGGGACAGGCAGAGCCACAGAGGAGGCAGAGGAGAAATGAAATGGAAAGCTGCGTTTACCGAGACTCTCACAAACATGCACTTATTAGTGCTGAGCCAAAGGAGAATGTTAGCCTTGCCATCAATTTCCATCCAAATACCTGATCTGTGCTTACTGTGTTGAAAGTCTCTGGTTACTTAAGCTTCTTCCAAGGACATTGACACGAACAAAGAGCACAGCTCACTTGAGACCATTTGAACAAGGACAAATGCTGGTCCAACCAGATAATCTGGGATGAAGAGAATCTGCACCAAAAGCCCATTCAGGAATTGGGATTTTAGGGGAAGAGCTGATTAAAATAAGCCGTATTATGATCAAACTGGGTGTAGCCCAGTCATGAACGATTTTATTTACAGAACATAGGCCAACTAGCCGTCCTTGAAAGACAGACTATAATTAAACCTAGTAAGTGTCCTGCTCACTGCACATCTTAGCATGCCAACGTGAACTTGATCTCTAGTCAGAAGCCACTGTTCATTTCAGGTCCTCACCACTCAGTTGCTCAGCTCTTGACCCTTTGTGCTGAACAACGCCACCTTAGCTCTGAGAAGAAAAGTACAATACAGCACTTCCTTTCCCAGATAGCTGTTGGAGAAATGATGTTGAAACCTAGAGCAGAATGGAGCCAGAATCACATCTTTGCTATGATTGTTATAAGAACTTTCTTCATGCCAAATTCCAAGTTACAGTGTGAGAGGTGTGGAAAGGGCCAGTGCATTTTTAATACAAAAAAGACTGAATCGTTTACAGATTTAATGGAGAGAAATGTTCACATGAATTTTTTCCTTTGTGAAAATTCTATTAAGTAAATGTTGACATGAAATCATAAACAATTTTGAGAAGACTGATCTCATAGAACACAGTAACAACAACTCTATCCCCCTCTTTGTGTATTTCTTTCAGATAAAATACAGGCAAGACTTCCATAAGATGAAAGGTGCGGCACATTACCACGCTCTTCCAGCCCAGGACAACCTGGTTCTTAAACGGGCTCAGAGTGTGAACAAGCTCGTGAGTGAGGTGTGTATCGGGGTTACTCACACTTGTGCACTCTCACCCTTTTACCTCTTAGAGAGCACTCAAGGGTGATCCTATGATAAAAGATGCCAGTGAAGAGGGTGGTAATACTGTGTATGGGTTACCAACTTCCAAAGAGTGCTTGTACAGTAAAACGAAGTTAACAAGAAAGCCAACAAAGTTAACAAGAAGCAAACAAACTGAGTCTTTCTCAGGTGACTCAGCCCTTTCTTCCCAGGTCTTACCAGGCGATAAATATCAAAAGTGCCAGGCAATACATTTCAAGTTGCCACAAAGTCTTGAATAGTGCAGCTTTTAAACAATATGTCATGATTACAGAATGGGCGCATCTAAGAGTCAGATTCCTCTTTCTCGCTTATTGTTGGAGCCAGAGTTTGAGGAAACTCTCTTCCCTTACAGACTGCTGGAGGCTGTATGCCGTGAGGTCCTGCCATCTTCAAGCTGTTTGGGATGGTTAGGGCCACTGGACATTCTCCACTGGCTCCTTGGTCCTTTTTATACTCTAGTGTCTCGCCACGGCAGGTCTTCTCATTTCCATTGCGATCCCGGGGTCTGTAGAGGCCTGAGCCAGAGGCCTCTGGCCACAGAACAAATCATGGCTGTGAACCATAATGCATCATCTTCATCTCAGGTGTGGGAAACCTAGGCTGTTTTCTTTCTCTGAGGCAGATCTTCACCCCACGCTGTTTGTTAATTTGTGGTCCTCTAACTTCAGACTGCTCTGAATCACAGGAGGATACTTTCTTGAAGCTCATTAGGAGCCTCAGATTCTTTGAATACTAAATGGATGTTAAGGCCTTGAACTTGTCACTTAAGAAAGTGTTCCAGGTGATTCTGACACTCTGAGCAGTAGTAGCAGAGCTTTTAGACACAAGAGCAACTGCAAACCCACTTACTAATTGCAGGGTCAACACTGCAATTAAACCTGAATCCTAAGGTTGTAGTTTAGCAAAAATGACCTAGAGGACCAGGAATTTAGCCCAGTGGTACTGCTGGCTGCCTGTTTTGTAAGTACAAGGTTGTGAGTTAGATCCTTGGTATGGCAGGAAAAGAAAGAAAGAAGAGAAAAAACAACTTACACATTCACGTGTTTTGTCATAAAAGGAAAACAACACCCGTGTCACAATTTTACCACCAGTGCTCCAGCCTATGGGTTCAGTCTACTTTTGTGAATAAAGTTTTGACACACATTTATGTTGTCTATGGCTGGTTTGAAGCTACAAGGATGGAGTTGATCACCTGACATAGAGAAATGTGGCTGGCAAAGCCTAAAATATTTTCTGCACTGTCTAGATGGGACCTTTACAATGATTAGGCTGTCAGTTTATTGTAGAGCTGGGAAAAGAAATGCTTGATTCTGTTTTGTAGAGAATTTTAAGGACAGGACTAGGATGACTGGGAGTACAGTTCTACCCATGCAGAAATGCTAGTGTTAATATTATGCCATTTTGAAAATAGAGGTGTGTCTATAGAGTTATAATTCATTTGTATATACAGACTCATATTTTCAAATTCTCTACAATTCCCTGAGATAATGATTCTCGCTTGCTTTAAAAGGCATGTGCCATGGTATAGTTTTGTTAGACATAATAAGAAGTTGAGTTGTATTTCCTGTGGTAAGAGGTCACAAGGAAAACTTCAGTTTTGTTTTGCCCTCTATCTGTTCATTAAGACTAAGCAGCTCTACTTCTATTAATGGTAATTGTCCTTAGCTGCCTTCTGCAATTACCTGGGGTGAGTTGGAGTCCTTTTAATAATGCTGGCCTCACAGTTCTATCCAGGCACCCAGAGAAGCTCAACTAGCCCACTTCTTAAATTAAAGATCCCCTCTATTGAAATTCTCCTTTATTATGTTCTTATAAACTACCGTTTTGGTTAAACCTTACTGACATATACATATATATATATACATATATATATATATATATATGTACATATATATATATATTCAATATATTGGATTTCTATAGTATATATATAGTATATATATGTATATAGTATATAGTATATATAGTATATAGTATAGTATATATAGTATATAGTATATAGTATAGTATAGTATATAGTATATATATGTACATATATGTACATATATATATATATTCAATATATTGGATTTCTATAGTAGACTTATTTACAACTAGACTTATGTTTCTAATCCCAGATTAGAAAACTGAAGTCTAGACATCTCCTCATAATTCTCTCAAGACATTCCCCCTGAGTATAACCACTTAATTTCTAAAATTTTACCATTTTTACCAGCTTTACCATTAAAATATTTTTGTGGTGCTGAAGACTGAACCCAGGACCTTGCATGTGCCAGGCAAACCAGACCTCTGTGTTGAACTACACTTCCAACCACAGTTTAGCCATGTTTTGAGCCTTATGAGGTCTTTTGCTTTTACAAAGGAAAACATACCCACAATACTTTATACCTGGTATTTTTAAATCTTGGAGGTTTTTAAAAAAAAAATCCCAGTTAAGTCCTGGAGATATTTTCAGGAGAGACTTTGGTTTGGTTCCATTATAGAGCTGGTGTTTTGTTTCCAAGGTGGAGTATAAGAAAGATCTGGAAAGTAGCAAAGGTCACAGTATCAACTACTGTGAAACACCACAATTCAAGAATGTGAGCAAGATCTCAAAATTCACCAGCGATGTGAGTCCTTCGTGCCTACGCATTTGGGCTTTTTTTTTTTTTTTTTGTGAGCTTAATTTATACGTCTCCTAAGACAGTCCGTGTGAATGTATTCATATGTCTTGGGAAAGCATGGCCCCTTAGGGTGGTCTATGCATGGCTTCTGGCTAAGATTGCTTGCTAGGATTGGTCTGCAGAGTGTCAAATTCTGTCACACTCCATTGTGCCCTCTTCCTTTTCCATATGTGACTTTGCTTCCTCAGGGCAGGACCTGTCCTCTCTCTCCCTCTGTATCCCTTCTGTGCAGCAGTGTCCTAGTGACAGATGCTGGCAGCAGAGCCTGGCTAAGCATGCGACATTCCCTGTCAATGGGATTTTGTGCTTCTGGGTTAATATATGGTCTCACCTAACCGTCATGTTCACCCAGAGAGCTGGCCATTATTTTACCATCTTCCCGATGAGTAGGTAGATCCTGGGTTTAAACTGGTGAATTTGGACACTCTCAGGGAAGATATGAAGCTGTAACTTGAGAACATCAAGGACCTAGTCTAGGTTGCATGGTTTTTACTTTGCTTAGCTACATATAATAATAAAATTTACAATCACAGGGGACTTTGGAAAGCTAAAGATTTCATTTTACAAAAATGTACTGTCGGGCCAGGGATTTAGCTCAGTGGCTCTGGCGCCTGTCTTGCAAGTGCAAAGGGCCTGGGTTCGATCCCCTCATAACCACTGGGCCCAGCAGCAACCAGTACCATGTAACACAGTGCCGGGCATGGTGGCTCATGCCTGTAATCCCAGCACTCGGGAGGCAGAAGCGGAGGATTGCTGTAATGTGAATTTGAGGCTGAGCTCAGGGCCAGCCTGAACTACAAAACCAGACTGTCTCAAAAAAAAAGTACTGTCAAGTAGGATCATATTTGATATATAGTAATATAGTAATAGGTATATATTGAAATATACCCAGTACTACTCCCAGGGTGAGAAATTTTAATGTGGCTTCATTAGAAGCCACACAAGTTTTCCTGTCTGTGACTTCCCATCATTACATTTTGATCTTCACTTCATTTTGAGCAACATTGGGACAAATACTTTTATTTCAAATGGTGACAATCGTGACCAAATTTTACGTTACAGAATTTGACAAAGCTCAGTTTATTCTTCATATACTGTCATCCCTCAGTATCTGTGAGGGAGTTGGTTCCAGGACCCCTCTTGTGCCAAAATCCTCAGGTATTAAAGTTTTTCATATAGAATGGCCTAGTATTTGCTTATAACCTACATACATCTTTGCATGTATTTTAAATTATCTCTAGATTACTTTAGTACCCAATACCATATAAATATTATGTAAATTTTTATAGTTGTTTAAACTGTGTTGTTTTACAACAGTTAACAGTTGTTTTACTAGTTTAGTAATAGTTGTTTTACTATGTTTAACAGTGCTGGCAAGAAAAAAAAATCTGTGTTCAATACAGATGCAATTTTTTCTGACTTGTTTTGAACCATGGGTGTTAGCTCCATAGATGTAGATCAGGTGTGCAGATAGGCTATTAACACAGCGATTTGTGCCACACCCCAGCCTGGAGCTTTGCAGACAGTGCCCGCGCACTTAGGGCTTGGCTGTTGGATAGCTCCACACTTATCTGGTAAATTTGCAATTGGAAAATTCTGGTAAATTTAAAACTGAAAATGTAAGAACAAACAAAACATCACATCTGCTCCATTCTGTTAACACCCATCAGACCCCGTGTTCTTGTATGTTCTTTTGCCTGTCTTCCTCGCCCTTCTTGTGCTTGAATGGAGTCGAAGTTGTTCGCTGTTTGTTTATTCAGTAGGAAAGTGATTATTTAAGTGGCATAATCACTTATATTTTGGATTTAGTGCATTAAGATGAGTTCTTTACCTTCAACTAATTGGGAGGTTTTTGTTGCAAATTTTATGTTTCCACACAGAATAAATATAAAGAAAACTACCAGAACCATATGAGAGGCCACTATGAAGGAGTTGGGATGGACAGGCGCACCCTCCACGCTCTCAAAGTCGGAAGTCTGGCCAGCAATGTGAGCACTTTGTGTGAGGGCCCGAAAGGGTGACACAGAGTTGGGTAAAAGGAATTTAGTCAGTTATTTTTAACCTCTCTTTAAAAAAATATCTCTAGCATGTAAAGCCAGATCCATAAGATTTCTAAATGCTAACCAAGACAACCAAGGATGCTCAAAATTTCTTAAGATTTTCAAAGTCTTAATTTATCTTAGCTACCCTTGGTTAGATCTGTCCTAATTGAACCATATTGATAAGCATTTTCAGTTTCAGAGAGATAAAGACATGTGGATGGGCATGATTCATATTTGAAATTCCCCATGTTCAAAAGCTTTTGTATGTACTTGGAGCTGGTTAGCTGGTTCGGGATGTTGTTTGTTCATTAGTTTTAATGCAGTCATTGTGTTTACTGAAGACTTCCGGCAGCCAGGCCCTGGGAGTGTAACAAAACAGATCTGGTTCCTGTTTTCCTTTTCATGGGTTGTATTGATCTGTCTTGGCTTTGTCAGTCTGCTTCACAGATTTGCTAATGCCAGCCAATAAAGCATGGAGTAGAGTTAAAGGACATTTAATGGAAACTGATTCTATTATTAAAACATACAAATATCAGATTTTCTCTGATTGAGAATGTCAAATTTGACCCTTAGAAAGAAAATTTAAATATTCTGAAGACCCAATTTTGTGTTTATTTTCTTGTGGTTAGCCAAGGACCTTTTTGTACACTCATGCGTTAGTGCTCCTTTTTAAATGAAAATCAAAGTCCCTTAAGTAAAAATGAGAGACAGTAAATATGCTACAGATGGAAGCTGATGAATTTTGGATTAATTGATAATTCATATTAATTTAAGACAAACGTGTGAACATCATTTTCCTCAGAGAAAGTGAAAATGAATTAATTTTGTTTCTGGCTATTTTAAAAACAATTCTTATGACATTTGAACAGGGTCAGAAGCAAGTAGGGACTGATTTGTCTTTCCTCGCTTTTCCCTTTGGGTTTCAGGTAGCCTACAAGGCTGATTACAAACACGACATCGTGGACTACAACTACCCAGCCACTCTCACTCCTTCCTACCAGACGACAATGAAACTGGCTCCTCTGAGAGATGTGAGTCCTCTTCCAACACCCTCTGGCTTTATGACTTGTCATCTTTTTTCCTATGGTGGTGGTGAGGACTGTACTGAGTCTTTAGCAGAGAGATGGAAAGGAACAAGGTAGAATTTGTAAGAAACTGAAGGGCCCCAAAACTGGGGATTTCTTTTTTCCTTAGCATTCCATTTGTGCATGGTTGGAAACTCAGATTTTGTGTTGAAAATCACCTGAAGTTCACTTTCTCCTGTTAGAATTTGGAGGGCTAAGTCTATTGGTCACATTTATAATAATTATTCTTTAACGGTGATGGCTTTTGTTAAAAACATCTTTGGAAGGACTGAAGGAAATAAAATAAGATAAGTAGATGAGTATAAGTTGGGAGTAAGGGGCAATGCTGATTTTTTTCTTCCTCAGTAGCACATTGAAAATTGTATATACCCCTTAATTATGATAACTATGAGTCTATAGTTAGGCTTGTCCTAAACAAAATAGTCTAATTAATTAAATTTATTGGTTTATAATTATAAGAGTTTTACTACAGGTGTATTATGTAAACGTTTTGAATACAGAGAAATTCGTAGAAAAATATAAAAGTCATCTATTATTGTAGGAAATATTTAAGGTGGTCTAGAAATTAGTGGGTAGGGCTGGGGATTTAGCTCTGTGGTTCTGGCATCTGCCTGGCAAGCACAAGGTCCGGAGTTCAATCCCCAGTACCACATACCACAAAACTGTGTGTGGTCACTCACGCTTGTAATCCCAGCACTCAGGAGGCAGAAGCAGCAGGACTGTTATGAGTTTAAGGCTAGGTAGTTTGGGCTATGTAGTGAGCTCAGGGCCAGCTTGAACTACAAAGTGAAACCCTATCTAAAAAAAAGAAAGAAAGAAAGAAAAAGAAATGAGCAAGTGTCATAGTTCTTGGTGAAGGCAATTTGTAGTCAATAGTGTAACAAATAATTCCATATATATTTATTGAATGTGACTTTCTTTCACATCCTTTGGGGTGAGCAGATCTCTCGTAATTGACTTGCATTTTCCTGTTTCCTCTTCCCCCCCTCACCTTCGCTCAGTGTGGGAGCTGTAGGATTAGCTGAATCTTTCATAGTGCCCAGGACACTGAAAGATTATCATTGGTAAATAATAGTTCACTGGATGAAAAGGGGCTTTGCAAATATGTAATATAGCAGGGGATGGAAATAGAGAAGTATCAAATCCTAAATTTGCTTCTCTTTTTCCAGGAAGTTTTGTTGGTTGACTTATTCATTCATTTCACTTTAATGAAACCCACAGTTAAACTCAGCCACTGCCAAAGCTATTTTCTTTCTTTTTTGGCTGTCCATCTCACCTGGGGCTCTTTCCAACTGAGAACATATTGAAACTTGAATGTGTCCTTTTGCAGTAGAATTCTAGAAATCATACCCAATTAATAGTGCAAGCACACACATACACACACCCCTGAAATAGATTCCTACAACTATGTGCATCTGTTAACATGACTGTGAAATACAGTGAGCCCATCTGACACCATCATAAACTGGACTGAACTAGAAATACTAGTTGGATTTAAAGAGACTGTCAAGTGGCAGCATATGAGCCACGTCCAGGCCCAGGAATAGTTCATTCAGTCAAATGTGTTAGAAGCAATGAACGAAGATGTAGAACCTGAGACTTTGCATAAAAAAATCTATAAACTCAGGGAAAAGTGGTCCTGGTACTTGTGTGGTCATGTGGTGGGGCCTTATTTCTACATCTTATCCCCCTTTACTTCCCCTCATGGTTCTGGTGTGAATTTATCACCCTTAATGAAGGGACTTCAGTGTTCGGGAGGCTTGAGGAATTCATTTCCAGCAGGATTTGTGTTCTCGCTATCTGGTTGCCTTAAAGATGGAGAGATTGCTGTGAAATTAAATAAAGCCCAGGCTCTTAATTGGAGAGCACCCCCTTTCCAGATAGATTCTGTGAACATGAGAATTAAAATGAGACTCTCTTTAGCAAAGGAATACTCAGCTTCAGAGTGTAGAATGAAGCCGGGGCCAACTGTTTGTAATGTTGAAAAGATGTGATTAATTATGGACACTGTTAATTATGTCCTGCAGAGCAAGATAATTGTATTCTGTGACACAGAGTAAATGTGGAATTGTCAGGAAGAAAATGCCATTTAAAAAATATAGTTTTTGTGACATTTTATTGTGCCTACTTCTGAATTCTAATTGACTTATTATGAGTTGATAATTTTTCCTCCTGAATTAGTATATTAAGGAGTCACAGTACTCTAATCTCATTAACAGTTGACATTGAACTGACTTTGTACTTCCTAGTTTTTCATATATACTCCAGATAATACACAAGTTTTCTCCTTGAATTATTAACTAAAAAACAGAAAGTACTTGATGCTGTCTTTTCCTTCAAATCCAACCAAACCCTGCAGCCTCATATCAGGAGCCCTGTTCTTCCCAGGCCTTGTTTCAGGGATTAATCTGTAAATCATTCATTTGTGCCTGGAGTATATTTCTCTGTCTAAACAATACTAACCCTGGTCCTGGGGAACATATAAAATACCAAGTGGCAGTCCCAAGCACACTAACAATGGCATCGGTGGTTAAAGTGCTCAGATTAAGAGCCACCTTGGAGGTTGACTGCTGGGATTTGAATGTAAACTCCAGCACTTGCTGGCTGAGAGAACTTCACCAAGTCACTTCAGGTCCCTATGCCTCAGTTTCCATATTTGTTAACGCTCACCCATGTGATGGAAGAGAGATTTAAATGAGTTAATAAGGGTGAACAGTGTGCTGGCACTTGGAATAGTGCCAGCATGCAGTAAGAGCCACATGTGGATTATAGTCATTATTAGCTGCTCTTGGGATGGGTAAGAATAAAGTGAGTGTAAGCTCCAAGGAGGACAAACTGGCCGCCCATGGCCCAAAGTGGCTTTTAAGTCTAGTTTACTTGAATCATTGAATTCTAAAAATATTAATTTGCCAGCATTTATAAACTGTAAGATTTTATATAAGAATATGGATATTTTGTTTCTTTGGAATGATTAAAAAATATAGCTGTTCTGTATTCGGCACTGATGCGTGATGACCATCCCCTGAGCTGGGTTAAACTGATGTCATTGGCTGTGCTCCCCACCACTCTGCTGCTTCGCTGACAGTGAGGCCGGGCATGAAGTCTTAGGAGGCTAGTTCTTGTGGACAGATATACTTTGGGGGCTGTAGACCCCCCAGCATGGGCTGCCATCAAGGGAGGCAGCAACAGGAGGGAATAAAAGACAGATAGGACGACAAAGACAGGCAACTGTGAGGTCAACACCCAGGAAATGGTAGGAAAGTACAGTGGTGGCCACGTGGGGCCCTGTGAAGAAGGGCAGAGCCAGCTGCCAGAGGCACGGGGCAGAGGCCCAGGTGGAAGCCAGAGCTGGTGGAGGGATGCCATCGGGTGCGGGGAGTTCACAGGCAGAGCTCAGGCCTTCAGAAGCTGTCACACGTCGTGGAACTCTGGGTGGGGTTGTGGCCCCTGGGCAATGAAACAGAGACTGACAGGTGTGGAGCCTTTGATAGCAGTTTCATCTCTGAGACTTAACTGGACCTGTGGGGAGAAAGACTCAGGTTCTTCCAGGACTTGTTGGTTTGGGGTCCTAGGATCAACGACCCAGGACAGGGCTGTCTTTGAGTTCATTCCCTCTGCACTGATACCCATGACAGTTCGTCAGAGGCACAGAGGAACGAGCAGGGCAATGAGAGGAACCAGACACGTATAGGAAAGAAGTGCGAGATAAAGGATGAATTTATTTCATCCTCTTTTGCCTGGACTTTGTGACATTCTAACCTGGTATGAAACTATGAAAGAGGGCGTTGGCCATCCACAGCCCACAGCCCACAGCCTCACCGTCTTTCCCTCCATCTGAGCTCTGGAATAGGTCACGGGGCCCTCACTCAGCTCAGCTCACCCTTACCTGATCACTTTCTCTCTCTCAGGCTGCACATTCAGGCCTTGATTTCTCTGCTCCAGTTCGCTTTCCCTCTGCCTTTGATCTTGGTTTTGTGTGCTTGAAGGAAAATAAGATTATTAGCCAAATGTAGCTTGCTGTGTAAAACAGTTTGTATTACTTTTTCTTTTCCAAAGAAAAGTTTCACTATCCTTTGTTAGCTAAGGCTATTCTAGAGATTCGCTATGTCCTCTTCTGAACCCGTACCTTCTATGCACATGTCGAAGCAATGGCAGTTTGTTTGGGGACTCCGTGAAGGTGGAATTGGATGTTACAGAGGCTGGTGCTCAGGCTGCAGACATGTTAGGACTGTCTCTGTGAAGGGGCAGTTGTGGTCCTTTGCCCCCAATCCAAGATATATACATGCTTTAGTTGATGTTTATTACATTTTTTTCTTTAAAAAACATTTTTTATGAAGTATGAGGCTTATCTAGAAAAATACACTTAGAATGAAATGCAACTTGAATTTTTGTAAAGTGGACTTTGCACTTTTTTATTGAGAATTAACAAAGGAATGTAATTGTTGGTGGATAGTTCAGGTGTATGAGCCAAAATGCCAGGTTGGGTTCTAAAGCAGTTGCACCAATCCATCTTTTTCCAGCAGTGTTTTAAGAATTTGCTTAGTTCTGTGTCTTTGCCAACACTTGACATTGATAGGAATTTAAGTTTTTTCTCTTGAGTGTGGGTGGGAAGATATCCTGCTGTAGTTTTAATATGCATTTCTCTGATTAATAATGAGGACAAACACTTTTTCCTATGTCTCCTGGAAAGATAGTTGATCTTTCTGTGAGCTGGCTATTTGAGTCACTCGCTCCTCACTGGACAGCTTTTCTCCTCTTGGCTTGGAGTGTCTGTTTTCAGCTGGAACCTTTGGACCTTTTTCTAGTAAATGGAGAATCTCCATTCAGTTGAGCAGGAGTGGTACACCAAGCAAATCATAGAGGTAAGGACAGGTTACATCTTCCTATGTCTGTTGTTACCCAGGTCAACTACAGGCAAAGCATTGACAAGCTGAAGTACAGCAGCGTGGCCAGCACTCCGCAGATGGTTCAAGCCAAAATTAATGCCCAACAACTGAGCCATGTGAGTTGATTTGTGTCTGCCCAGCCCAATGTGGGGTCTGGACATCTGCCCCCCAGGAGTGTACTTTATTAATGGTGACGTGTTTCATTACAGACAGTGATGAACCTCTCCCTTAAAATGTTTTATTATGAAAATTTTCTAATACTTTCAAAAGTGAATAGAACAAACTAATCAATATTCATGTACTATCTCCCTGCTTCAATAACTATCAACTCCTGGCCCATCTTGCTTCAGCTATATGCTCACTCATTTCCCCTCTCCCATTCTTTTGAAAAAAATCTTAGGTATTATGTAACTTAATCTATAAATATTTCAGTATGACTCTCTAAAAGGTAATAAACAATTAAGCATAATTTATATAATTTGATATATCACACCCCTTAAAAGTTGCAAGACTCAAGTCACCTGTATCCAAGGCCCCAGGTTTACTTCTGGGCAAGATCATTCCTCAGATGCAGCTCAATCCTTTCCTGGAGAAATACATGTCTAGTCAGCTCTTTTCTGTGTGTGATTTAAGATATACTTCTTCAAGTGATTTCTCAACAAATAGGTGTTCTGCGAGGTTGCAAACTGTCTCATACTTCTGTAAGTTACAAGAACAAGCTGTTAATAGGCAGAAGTGAAATAGTCACAGGGAACTTCTGCAATGCCATAAATTTGAAAGAACCCGAAAGTTGTTTTATTTTTTATTTGCCTTCTTCAGCACATTCATTTTAAACCATCCTCCAAATTACAGGCTTCCTTACAAAATGCTTCTGCAGAAATTCCCTCCCAGTGATGGATGGGTCTTGGGGGGAAAGAAAGTAACTCTGCAAAGTTTTCCTCCCAACCTTATAATAACAGAGCAGATGTATTTTGAATCCAACAGGTGAATTACCGTGCTGACTACGAGAAAAATAAGTTGAACTACACACTGCCACAGGATGTGCCTCAGTTGGTGAAGGCCAAGACCAATGCTGAACTCTTTAGTGAGGTGAGCAGACACGTTAGAATGGGAAGATGCAGTGGAGCTTGTGTGGGGGTGTTCCCACAGGAGGGAGCATTCTTTTCCTGGAAGATGTTCATCAAAGGTATCAACAGGTAATGTTTGAGTTTTAGCGTCTCCTGGCTCACCATGCTTCACTAAGGATAAAGGAGTTGGGACAATTTGATTCTCAGTGTATGAGCATGTAGATCATGTGTGTGGACATCACCCCCATCACTGCCACCATTCTTCTCATCCTCCTGTGACTGCTGATGAGTTCGCTGTGTAGAGGAAATTTAAATCTGAAGAAGAACCATTTTAGCCATCTGAGGCCCTTGGAGACATAAGTGGTCTGTGATTAGGTTTTTGGACCAGATGGGATTTGTGGTCAAGGAGAAGAATAAAAAGGATCAAATGTGTTTTGAAAGCCAGTTCTGTACTGGGATGGTGGTAGGAGGTGAGATGTTATGGAGTTAATATAACCTCCAAAAAGTTTTGTAGAGATACAGTTGATAACAAGGAGCTTGGTATCAGCTAAGCCCGTGTTCAGATGTTGGCACAACCAATTTTTTACTTGCCTGATCCTAGATGAGCTCTTTAATTTCTCCGAGCTTTCCAGGCCTGATGTGAAGATTTGTAGTTACTGAGTTGGACACATTAGGAAAGGGCTAGGAAACAGTGTGGAATTGACAATATCAGTATCTCATACCCATGCTGTGCTCCACCAATTTAGGATTTGTTTTTGTAGACCATATCCAATTTGCTTTCACAGGAACCCTGAGCACAACAATATGATATTCTTTTTATAAATAGTAAACTAAGGCACAAGAGCTACTTAATTACCCCAAGTCACATGCTTAGGAAATAATAGAGCCAGGAGGAGTACATGGTCCTTTCTATGTCCTGACCCACTACCATGGCCCTGGGTGGCCCTACGGTGAAGGAACCAAAGAATTGTGCTAAGAATTATTACTATGAGTTTGATAATAATAACTAAGGCCCTGGGCTGTACATAGTAGATGAAATCAACTTTGCTTTAAGAAAAAATCCCCTTCGACTCTCAGCAGAAATATTGTTCACTTGTGTTTTTGTTTTCAGGTTAAGTACAAAGAAGGCTGGGAGAAGACAAAGGGGAAAGGATTTGAGATGAAGCTGGATGCCATGTCTCTGCTGGCCGCCAAAGCCTCTGGGGAGCTTGCTAGCAATGTAGGTTTCTTCTCATTAACTCGGAAATGCATAAAGCATGGCTCCAGCAAAGTATCAGTGGTCCTGCTGAAAAAAATAATGACTGTTAACATTGTAAACATCACAATACTTTGATCTTTTTAGAGTCACAGAAGACCAGGAGGATTTTTTTTTCTCAGAATGGTTCTATTTGCACTTGTTAAACCAAAGCCCCTTAGATGGCAAAGTTGCTCCCTCACTTACGGTGGACTTTCTTCTTTCTCTCAAGATTAAATACAAAGAAGAATATGAAAAAACAAAAGGCAAAGCCATAGGAACTACTGACTCAAAGCTTCTGCACTCCCTGCAGGTGGCCAAGATGAGCAGTGAGGTAAACACTTTTTCTACAGCCTCTTACAGTTGTGTGACATTCAAAGTTTTCTCTGGGCCCACTTAACCGGGAACTACTACCTTTTTATTGACTTCTACCTGCACCTCTTCTTTCCTGGCTTGTGTTAGATGTTACTGGGTTTCTTAATTCTGCCAAAGCACACTATTCTTTTAAAGCAAATAAGGAGTTTGTGGATTTAAACCTGACAGAATCCACGTGTATTTATGCCATAGATGTTTACAAGTAATCACCATGGACAAAGTCCTGTATGAGGCACTGGAGCTAGAAGCGTGAATAACTCCTAACGAGTCTCTCCTCTAAGAAGTTTAGCTTTTCTGAGAGACTTTCTCAGTCTGCTTTCTATTACCATAACAGAATGCCTGAGGCTGGCAATTTACAAAGAAAGAAGTTTATTAGATACACGGTTCTAGAGTGTGGAGAGTCCAAAATTAGGCAACTGCACCTGATGAGGGCTCCCATAGCTGTCCAGCATCACTGCCCTATAAGACCTCAGTCAAACCTCTCTGATCACAGATGGTGACCTTTCTCAGAATGTCTCTTACTCCCCAAAGCCTGGGTATCTTTGCTTCATTTTCTCTTCACCCCAGCCAGACCAGGCTCTAACAAATCAGCCTTGTTTTGGTTTATGCAAGGTTGAGTACAAGAAAGGCTTTGAAGAAAGTAAGACCCACTTCCACCTGCCTATGGACATGATAAACATCAGGCACGCTAAAAAGGCCCAAGCCCTCGCCAGTGACCTGGACTACAGGAAGAAACTGCATGAATATACCGTGCTTCCTGAAGATCTGAAGACTCAGTGGGCCAAGAAAGCCTATGGGCTGCAGAGTGAGGTAAGCCTCACAGCGCTGGCTCTTCTCACGTGTCTTGCAATTAGAAGAGATAGTCTCAGAGTGATTTCAGTCTGTGTGTGATACCATCAGAAGACTAAGAAGATCTCTGGAAATGTGCTAAGTGCAAGGCAGAGGCATGGGGAGGTGGAGTCGAGGCAATGGAGGCTTGAGGATGGAGGGATGGGCTTGGAGCCATGGTGAAAGTCAAGTTGTGTCAGTAATGCTCAAGAACAAAGGAGAAGCCATTGTAAAGGGTGAGCACATCCCGTAATTTTAGTAGGCTGGAAAAGAAGATGTTTTGTCAAAAGATAAGAGAAATGCTTTTCTTGGGAAGGCTGTGGCCTGTCACCACTAAGGTAGATCATGCTATTCTCAGTACAAGGGGGGATCAGTGGCCTTGCCACATAGGTAGAGATTTTCCTGCGCATAGAGGAAGAGAGAGAAGTTCCAGGACTGAGATTTCCTAGCTGTTCTCTTTGTCCTCCATGCATGCCTGTGTCTGGTGGACTCGGGGAATTTCCTCTTGCAGCTACAGTACAAGGCTGACCTGGCCTGGATGAAGGGAGTCGGGTGGCTGACAGAGGGCAGTCTCAACCTGGAGCAGGCCAAGAAGGCTGGACAGCTGGTCAGCGAGGTAAGCTGAGCTTAGGCCCTGGTCTCCGGCACTTCTCAGCCTTCAAGTCCCAGAGTGACCTTTTCCTCCCTTCCTCTCCCCTGCCTTGTATTTTGGATGTGATTCAAAGCATGTACTGACTTTATCATTTTGTGCCTGTAATCCACCCTGAAAATAATGGAGGAGGTATTTTTAAGAAGTCCACTAGTTTACTTTAAGGAACATGTGTGTATCTAAAGAATAATTTGGTGTAGAAAGATTGTACAAGTTGAGCACCCTTAGTCTGAAAATCTAAAATCCAAAATGCCCCTAAATCAAAAACTTTTGGAGCACCAGCAAGATGCTACAAGTGAAAAACTTTTATACCATGAAATTCTATTTTATGCACAAAATTATTAAAATATTGTTAAACAACTACTTTAAGGCTTTATGTATAAGATGGATCTGAAACACATGAGCTTTACATTTGGACTTCAGTCCCATCCCCACGATATCTCACTTTGTATATGAAAATATTTTAAAGTCTGAAAAAATCTAAAATCCGAAGCACATTTGTTCCCAAGCATTTTGGGTAAGGACTGTTCAACTGGTAGTATTTTCTTTGTGCAAGAGATACGTTATTCCTTCTTAAACAGAGAGTGCTGTGTTTGGAGGTGAGTGCTCTTCTTATGCCATGCATTAAGCTCACTACAGACTTTGGACAAACACACTTCCTGACCATTTCCTCTCAAATGAAAATGAGAACTTCGCACGAGATACTCCCCAAGGTCTCTGCTGCCTGAAGCCTGCTCAGCTCTGCACTATAGAAGGCTGGTTTTGGCAACGGACAGAGGGGGACTAGTGAAGGACGTTTCACGTGGAAGTGTGGCTATTTCAGGAACTTTGGGATTCTCAAAAGGGATTCTTATTTCAGGGCCAGGGAGGGTAAGTCGGCATATCTCTTGCGGGTGATAGTAGTAGAGATAATATAGCCATCATTTTCGGATTGATAAGGGTTACACAATCACTGGTGCAGTGGACGACCATTTGGAGTGAGTTACTGTGCACGTCTGTTTACAGACTGTAATGGCCCTGTGTTAGGAGGTGCATGATTATCATATTAATATTCCCACTTTATGTACAAAGAAAGTGACTTACTTCCAGTAAGTAGCAGAACAGGAGTCTGCACTCAGGGTGTGCGGCTGAGTGTCCTAGCTTTTGTCCACTGGCAGCAATGTGTCCCTATAACATGTTTTCTGATTGATTCGTGTCTTTCCACTGTACTCCCCCTTCTCTGGGACAATTACACTTTTAGAGTTAGGATACAATATATAAATAAGAAGGGTAGAGACAAAAGAAAAACTCTTCAGGTCCCTATTACCTGTGTTCTCCAAGACCAGTGGCATTCAGGTGGAACCAGCAGGAGCCTATCTTCCCACAGCCCCTGTGCTTTGGATGCACAGATAGGAGAGCAAGGGCTGGAGGGCGAGGCCACTGTCCCTTAGCCTCAGGAATGTCAGTTTCGCTCTCATTTTTTGTGTAGCCTACTCACTGTCCAACTCTTTGAGTGACAGGCAGAGCTTATCTCCTTCACCTTCTTTGTGTGGCAACATGGACTCTTGGCTCCTCAATCAGGACTCATTGTCTGACCAGTGCAGGGTTTGGGATGACTGGGAACTTCCAGCAGTGGAAGAGCAATGTGACTTGTCAGTAAGTGAAGGAGTTTCCCGGTCAACACAATGGAACCAGGAAGGAAATTAGATGTCACGTTAGAGTATTTTATTTAGAACTTTTTTTCTAAAAGGAGGAAATTTGAAGTTTCCAGTGTTCTAATCACTGTTTCTGGCTTTTTCTTTTTTTTTTTTTTTTTGAGACAGGGTCTTTCTTTGTAGTTCAGGCTGGTCCTGAGCTCAGCACGTAGCTCAAGTGAGCCTTGAACTCACAACAATCCTCCTGCTTCTGCCTCCTGAGGGCTAGAATTACAGGCATGAGCCACCACGGCTCACACTGTAGTAATTGGTTACCAGGAATCAAACTAGAGACTTTGTACTTGCAAGGGAGACACCAGAACCACTGAGCTAAATCCCCAGCCCCTTGCTCAGTGTTTTTAACACTTTTGTTGACAGCACTGGGAGTCTTGGCAGCACTAGGCTGTGAGCTCATATCTGATATCTCCTCCACATGAAGGTATTCTTCAGTAGCCTGCCCTCCATAGCCACCTGCCCACCTACTCCGGCAACTCCAATAGCAAAGCTCTAGAAAACTCCTAATCTTCAGGAAAAACAAGAGTTCCCAGTGCACGGACAGAATTAGCACATTTGAATATTTGTCAGCTAACATGTCTCTGAGTCAGAGACACAATGAGATCAAGACATGAGTGGTCTGGAAAGTGAGAAATGGTGCAGGTTTAAACCCTCCTGGCTACTGTGTCTGGGCATCCCGGTCCTCCTTCAAGTAGAGACTTCCTATTTAAAGTCACGGTGCAGCCACACACAGCAGTGATGGTGAAGAGCTGAGCATTTATGGCAAGGACTTGGCTTGCACAGAAAGTGCAACAGTGAAGTCCTGTTCACTCCAGAGTAAATAGCTCCTCTTGTCCCCATTGTATGGCTGAAAAAGAGGAGGCTCAGGACCTGGAGCTTAAGAGATGTGCTCAGTGCCGCAAAGCTGGAGGAAAGATTTGAACCTCTGTCTGAGATTATAAAGTCCAAGCTTTCCCTACCTAGTTTTCCTAAGTTGGATCTAGATTTATAAGTTGAAAACACTCTCTTGTATACAATGAAATAGAGGATTTGTTGGGAAGAAAAAATGAAGGTCACAGGGCAGGCTGACTTGGGGCTGAGTGGTTCTGCTCAAGCCACAGGAACAACTAGAACATTCTACCCGAAGAGATGCTTGGGCCACACACAGTGTGTTGAGCATGTGCACATTTGTATGGTGGTAGGAGGTAGCCCAGGCCTAATGATGTGGGCCCTTCTTCTTTGGGAACAGAAAAGTTACCGGCAGAGAGCAGATGAACAGAAGTTCACCAGCGTGGCCGACAGCTCCCAGATGGAACACGCCAAGAAGAGCCAGGGGCTACAGAGCGAGGTGAGTCCTGGCTGCCCTTTCTCCACCACACTGCTGTGTCAGAAGCCTGGGACACTCTGAGCACAACAGCAGGTACTGCGGAGGCACGGTCAGGAGCCAGAGAGCCTTCCCTGTAACTAGGCTGGACCCAGCTTTCTGCAGGCTTCCCGGCTGTCTCCGGGAACTGGACACTAGGACTTCCTGCCTTTCCCATCTGCTTCTGTCCATTATCAGAGGTAGAAGTAGGGCTGGCCTTATTCCCCTTCTACTTTCAGTTCCTCAATTCCTTCTTTCTTCATCTGATTTCTTCTATCTCTCATCAAAGACTCTAACTCTGCAGCCAGTAGAGAACTTTTTTGGAGAGAGATGACATTCGATGGAGAATGTGTGCAGATCTTGCTTGTCTGAGCTCTAATATGTGAGGCAGAGCAATGAGGTGCCAGACGCATTATAGATGAGCGCTCAACACCAAGCAGGTGCCCTGGTTCCTGAAAGCTTGCCTGGCCCTCTTGAGCTTCCCACCCTAAAGGTCCAGGTATATCTTACAAGAAAGGTACTTTTCCAGTAACTCAGTCGGCAGAAAGCTGCTGTCTGGAAACCTGAAGCAGGGGCAGGAAGAGAGGAAGTTGAGTGTGCTGAGTTTCCCGCAGGGCAGGAGTTCCTGGAGTCTTTCTGGCCACTGCTTGTTCCCTGGTGTCAGACCCTCCCGGTGCTCTGAGGGCAGAGGTAGGGGAGGTGGAGTGTGCTTCTCGTCTGTCCCACTTGGGAACCTCTGCTGGGGTGTTTTTCAATGACCATCGACCAGGTAGATGGCAACAGCTTGGGGAGGTCCAGGGTATCCCAAGGACAAGATGTGAAAACAGATGCCTTGGAGAGCTTTTCAGATTGGCTCCTGACCCTAGTTAAACTTTGTTTGCTGCATACATTCTGTCACCTAATATCTGATGTGTGTGTGTGTGTGTGTGTGTGTGTGTGTGTGTGTGTATACAATTGTTTTTAATGGTAGTTATTTGCGTGGTACAAGGTTACAGTTTGATCCATGTACACAACGTGTAATGATCAAATCAGGATAATTAGCTTTTCTAGCTCTTTAGATATTATTGTTATTGTTTCCATGCATTGGGAATCTTCAAACTCTTTTGCTCTAGTGATTTTGAAATGTACTGTAGATTGTTGCAGACTGTAGCGGCCCTACTGTGCTACACAGCATAGAACACCTTTTCCTCAGCTGTATCTTGGTCCTCATTACCCACCCTGTCTGTTTTCCCTTCTCCCCACTGTTCAGCCTCTAATGACCTCTGTTCTACTTTCTGTTTGCATGTGATCAACTTTGCTGGATGCTATAAAGGAGTAAGATCTCGTGGCATTCATCTCCCTGTGTCTGGCTTATTTTGCTTAACATCTCCTAGTCTCATCCCTGCGGTGGCCCTCCCATCCCACTTCCATGCCCCTCACTTGGTGCCCTCTCCCAACAGGTGGCCTACAAGGCAGAACACAAGCATTCTCTCCACCAGTACAGCATCAGCAAGGATGAGCCTCTCTTCCTCCGGGCCCGAGCCAATGCTGCCCAGCTCAGTGAGGTACCAACCGGAGCCGTGGGCAGCTGTGGACTCTGTCCCCATGTGTCTATAGCCCCTTGTTATCGAGTCCTCATGGCCCATTGGAAGTGTTGACTGGAGCTCCCTACACGTGGTCATTCTAGAGCCAACTCACCCAGAAGGGCTGGTTACTTATCTGTGCTTAAGGGCAAGGGGGCCAATGTTTGTGGCAATGAGCTGGTGAAGGATTTGAGCCCCTGAAGAAAAGATGATGGGATCAGAGGGAGTGGTGTTTCCAGGGCTCAGATCTGAGTGATGGCAGACGGGAGCAAGAGCTCAAATATGACTCCAAACTGCCTGGGTTTCACCCTGGGTTCTGCCACTTCGCAGGTGTGTGGCCTTGGCCAAATTCTCAGCTCTCAGTCTGCCTGTTAAAGAGAGGTTAACCCTAGCCCTTTCTGGCTGGGCTGTCAGGGACCTACCTGCATCACGTGAATATGCAGAAGGACAGGACTGTGCCCTGGGTAGCCATTCAGTGTGGAGACACCCACAGCTGAATGGAGTGGTGCTAGTCTTCCTCTAGCACCTCCTTGAGGCATCCAAGAAGACTCCTAATTTTTTCAAGGCTTCTGGGATTTAATTTCTGCTTCTTTTGAGTGAAGCCTTATGTGTGGAGAGGTCTTTACATCAGTGGTATTTAGGCTACACGAATCTAGGTTCTCAGTTTCTAAGGAGAAATTTAATCACAGTTTGTCTCCTAGAAAGGTCACTATGAGGTCTAGAGAGACTCTCTCACATGAGATAACCTTGTCCCTCCTAAATCTTTCCAGAAACTGTACAAGAGCAGCTGGGAAAATCAGAAGGCTAAAGGCTTTGAGCTGCGTCTCGATTCCTTGACCTTCTTGACGGCTAAAGCCAAGAGGGACCTGGCCAGCGAGGTAAGTCAGTCCCAGCTTGCTAGAGAGACCATAGAATCCTGCTGCTTCATGACTGGGAGAGTCAGATGCTTTATCTTCTAAAACGTTGGGGATTTTACCTGCCAAATAAGGATAAAAACAATTACCTCGCAACAAGAGAATCAGGCCAGTGCCCAGCGAGTCACTTGCTTTGCACTGATTTTCAGCCAGTGGTCGCTGTTAGCAATCACAACAGTAATGACGCTTATTGCACTGATGAACAAACGCCCAGGGATGGATGCTGACTCTCTGTCAGGCCTGTTCATGATTAAGAGCGTGGCTTTGGTCAGGCCTGGGATAACATCCTGGCTGCCATCTACTAGCATTGTTATTTGGGGCAAACTGTTTAATATTTCAGTGTCCCGGGTATCTTGTGAATGCACAGTGGTTATGAAGAGAGGAGTTAAATGGGCATATGTGAAGTGTTTCAGCATCCAGTGCAGCCTCTTAGGAGTCTGATAGGAGATGAAGAGTTTGGGCCACAATGTAAGTCCAACTGCTGCTACACTGAGAAAATCTTCCTTCAAAAGATAATACAAAAACAATGAAATCATGAGAACACTGGCTGATCCAGCAGCTTAGTGATTTGGTGGACTTTTATTCTGACCTCAGCTCCTCATGCTGGAGCTGGCTGGAACACGTTAGAAATCTCTCCATGAATGTACTGTGAGCAGCCCAGGTTGATGCCATCTGGCTCGTAATGGGTGCAATCGCTCTTATACAAGGACGTGTGGGAACGGAAAGGGCAGATAATTGGCACTGTTGCTGGCAGAGGTGGGAACAGAGCCCAGGTTTCCATAGGACCACGATAGGATAATGTTGAAAATAATGCCACACAGTGCAGCACGTCATGGTCGTCGGTACATTTCCCCATTCATTCCTTCTCCTGTGTCTGATTGCTCCTGGCCTGGTGTTTCATTTTTCTGTTTTGCCTTCTCCCCAGGCGACATGCTCCTTTTACTCCCCCTGCTCCACGAGCAATTGTATTTTGGATATTCTGTGTCTCTTTCACTTCATGACTGCCTCTTATTTGTAATGCTCTCACTGTTATCGAGAAAGATATTAAGATGGGTTTCATGGGGCCGGGGAGTTGGCTCAGTGGTTCCGGCGCCTGTCTTGCAAGCGCAAGGGCCCGGGTTCGATTCCCCGGTAACCACATAACAATACTGGGTGTGGAGATCCACACCCAGCAGCAACCAGTACCACATACCACAGTGCCGGGCATGGTGGCTCACGCCTGCAATCCCAGCACTCGGGAGGCAGAGGCAGGAGGATTGTGATGTGAGTTGGAGGCTGAGCTCAGGGCCAGCCTGAACCACAGAAAGCGAGACCCTGTCTCAAAAAACCTAAAAAAAAAAAAAAAAAAAAAAAAAAGATGGGTTTCATGGAAAACAACAGGCCATTTATAAATAAAGAGTTATCTCAGAGAGAGGAGAGGTGGGATCTCACTAGGAAATGGGCAGAAGGGTGTTTCTCAAACTGAGCATTCAGCTGGTGCAGCCAAGGAGAAAGGAAATTAATGATCATTTTATTTTCCTGATTGATGAAAGGAAACGTATCATTGGCCCAAACTAATTGCAATAGGACTTTGTCAGATAGCTGCATTTTAACTCTCCCACCAGCAGCTCAAAGCTTAGCAGCTCCTCCAGGAGCCTCTTCTCTGCTGACGCTTGGTTCCTGCTGTCTAGGTGAAGTATAAGGAAGATTACGAAAGATCCAGAGGAAAGCTCATCGGGGCCAAGGATGTGCAGGGGGATGCACAGATGAGCCACTCGCTGCAAATGTCCAAGCTGCAGAGCGAACTGGAGTACAAGAGGAGCTCTGCGGACACCACGTCCCGGTGCCATGTCCCCCTGGACATGATCCACCTTGCACACGCCCGCAAGGCGCAGCACTTAGCCACAGACATCGGCTACAGGACGGCGTCCCACCAGTTCACAGTTCTGCCCACTGACATGAAGGTGGAGTGGGCCAAGAAGGCATACAGCCTTCAGAGTGATGTAAGCCGAGTGTGCGTGTGCATGCGTGTGTGCACATGAGTGTGAAGGCACATGGGTGAGAAATGGCGCAAGTCTTTTTCCAAGCCCTGTGTGACAGCAGTTGGTGCTAATGGGGCTTGTTTCTGGCTCCCTGATGGAAGCACTAGATATCCCTGACTATCTCACTTTCATTCAAACTGTGTCCATGTAAAATTCTGTACTAACAGAATATCATAGAGCTACTTTCTCCTTCTTGGAATTCTTATCTACAGTATGTTTTCTAAATTACCTTTTATTACTGGGAGGCCCACCTTTGTGATATTCCCCGCTGCTGTCAGCTAGAGAAGAGCATAGCTGATAACTGCCCATTTTTGGAACCAGCAACTCTTGTCTTTAGAAACTTCGTTCGCTTTATGTCCCCCTGCCCCAGGCTCTAATTCCCTCCTGTCCTCAGTGGGCTGTTACACAAAGATGTATGTGAATGGGAAAGGCAGGTCACCTGCAGCCAGGCAGTTACCAACATGTGTGCGCACATACACGCATGTGAGTGTGTGTGTGCATGTGAGTGTGTCAGGGGGAGCTTCCTTCCCTGGCAGAGCTGTGTTCATTACAGACAGATGATATGCTAGTTTTAGAGAAGTGTTCATTCAAATAGCGTTCCATTAAAACTACTCATTCAATGTTAAGTAATGAGAAATATCCTCCTCCTGCTGGGAAGCCTTGGCTGTCCGGTGAAATCTCCTCAGCTAGCTCCCACGTAGGTACTGTTAAGAGTCCTCGTTTTCTTCTCCTCTGCATGTTATTTTAAGCAAGAAAACTGGTAACGCAGACAATGAGGACAGGAAGACGGGCGTCATAATGGGGGCCAGCCTTGACCTGCCCCCTCCTGCCCCTCCGCAGTGGAGCTGGCCGGGGTCTAGAACCACCAGCCACAGGGAGGGCCCCAATTAAGGGGGAAATTAATTTACATTTAGATCCCTACCTGTGACTGTGCAGAAACGGATAAGACAAAAGTGCCATCTAATTTGACTCAGCTGGCACCACGGGTACAGTGGGAGCTGTTAACAGCCCTTTAAATGT
Organism: Petromus typicus; assembly: GCA_004026965.1. Classification (NCBI taxonomy): domain Eukaryota; kingdom Metazoa; phylum Chordata; class Mammalia; order Rodentia; family Petromuridae; genus Petromus; species Petromus typicus. The sequence goes on along the minus strand of PVIR01000686.1, from coordinate 90,267 downwards.
CTGTGCACCAACAATGGCCGGCCTTTTTTTCTCTCTTCTCCTTTGTCAGAACCAATACAGGGCAGATGTGAAGTGGATGAAAGGCGCGGGCTGGGTCGCCACCGGGTCATTAAATGTGGAGCAGGCGAAGAAGGCAGGAGAACTCATTAGTGAGGTGAGGCTCCCTGACGGCGTGGAGCGGGCCTGGCTGCATTAGGCGTGCAGCGTTTCTGTATAAAATTAAACTAATTTCCACTCAAAAGGCGAAGAAAAAGGCAAAGCCACATGAAAAGCCTCACAACCCGGACTAGGGCTGGTAATGAGAGGGAAGCCACATACCAAACACACACCAGCAGGGGCCCACGGAGCCCTGGCCAAAGCAAAGTGGGTGACAAATGATATTATGAATAATAATGACAATCAAATGGAGCTCAATTGCTACCCACCAACTCACCTTTTTAATGAAGGAACACAAGAGAGATGATGAAAAGATACATTTATTGGGCCCAGAAAGCCCTTCTGTGGCTCTATGCTCATTTTCCTCCTCTCTTTCTGCCACGGTATAAATAGGTTTTGAATATTCACATGGTGTCCAGCACAGTAACCTGGTTGGTTCTTTTCTGTGGGTGGGTGCCTCACTTCTACTGTATTTAAATTTCAGTCTGGTCATCCTGGCTGGACACAAAGCATTGCTGCTTATAAAAAGAGCCATTTCCTCACATTTTTAGGACATTTCATTGAGCAGCGATTTTAAAGACTGTGCAGGGGTTTTTGAGCTTGAGCCCTGAGGACAGCTTACCAGCTCTTTGAAGTGGAAGAGCCATGGTCTCTTGACACCAGACCCTCTCTGCTCAGCTGTGTCATCCAAAAAGTTCCCAGATACTGGTAAATGTCCTCCAGGGGGCAGAACTAGCAGTGGGGTGGGCATTCCAGGCAGCTGTCCTGGACTTAGGTTGGCACTGAGGCTGAACACTGTCAAACCATTCAACTGTGCCTCCTCTTCCTGTCTGCCTGAGACGTCACTTGTCCAGAGGCAGGTCAGCCTTTACCTGCGCCAGAGTAGCCTGGTCTTTCTGGACTTCCTGCATAGGGAGGAAGCCATTCGCTTTGGCGTTGAGGCTTCTAGGATCTTGCTTTCAGGATATTTTCTTACCGAATTCATAGTCAAAACAGAAAGACGACTCCCCCGCTGGCTTTTGGAACGCACCTGTTCAGCACAGATATTTTCCACTGGGCGAACGTTCCAGTTAACTGCCACTTCCCAGATCTGAGTAGAAAGTGGCCTCAGTCTAGGAGGTCAGTTTTGGGGGCCTGAGACAGAATTCAGAGCTCAGAGGACCCTGAGATGTCAGTGGACATAGCAACTTCCCTACATTTTGGCTAACTGAAGAAAGGTCTTCTCAGAGGGATAACCAAGAAATGCTTAGAGGTACAAACATTTGGGTTGAGACTCTTGGTATTGGGCCTACTCACAAAAGGAAATAAAGAATAAAAACCACTGTATACATAATTGAGACTTGAACACAATTTATGTAGGGGTGCCCACCCACCACACAGCTGAGCAGAGAGAGGCACTGGCATCAAGAGGCCATGGCTCTCCCTCTTCAAAGAGCTGGTCTAAGCCTGGCAGCCAAGAGATCTTTTGGAAATCATTTACTCCAAAGGAGTTCTAATTTGTCACCTCATTTTGCAAATCTTCTCAAAACTTTTGCTGATCTTTTTTGATGTCTTTGCCCCAGACCATCTTTCTGTAGCCTGTCATAACGACTTCCTTGTAGGGTGGCATACCTCTAGGTTAGTGTCAAATTAGGCTGACATTTTAACCTCGAGAAATTGGAAAAACTTTTTCTAGAGGACCGGAGAGTAAGTATTTTCTACCTTGTGAATTATATGGTGCCTATTATAACCAGCTGCCAAATGGCCACAGGCAACCTGCAAATAAATGAGCAGGGCTGTATCTCAATAAAACTTTATTTACAAAAGATACATAATGAGGCCAGATTTGGCTTTATCTAGGACCTCCTACCACAGTATGCAAAAATCTAAATAGATAAATGAATGGATGCTTATAAAATAAGTATTTAATATGGGACAACATAAACTCCATGGACTAATGTAATTGTACTTTGACTAACAAATATTACTTTAAACATGATTTCAGAATATATCAAAATTGGGTACCTGTGTCTCTGCCAGCACTTTAATTTTTTGTAATTCTTTTGTCTCAATGGTTTTCAAACTGTATAACCACTTTCAATAATAATACCCCTTTTTATTTTGTTGTATTTTAAAGGATTAATACATATGATAACTGTATCTGGCTCTAAAGTGACTGGTAGTCTGCACTCCAACTGTTAAATGCAGCGCTTTTGACCATGGTGCTGTCTGCCAAGTCCTTCTGTGAAAGCAAAATAGAAAGCTTCAGTGGATAAATATAACTAAGAATGTACTTTCTTGCTTAGCAAAGGCAAACTAAGATATGTAAACAACTGCAACATGGTATTTGAAGCCTATAAAAGAATCCTTTCGTAAGTGTGTATCATACAGTATTGTACTGGTGTGACCTAATTTTTAGATGCTCTCTTTCCACCTAGTAGAAATACTTTAATATTAATTGACATGAGGTTATTCTTAAATTGAAACAAATATTAACCTGAATGCACCTAGGATATAAAGATAGAGGAAGCAGACTAATAATTATGTTCACAAATTCTCTGTAATCTCGAGCAACCTATGATTTTCTCTTTCAAATGGCATGAAAGCGCAGCACAAAATTCACAGCTTTGATCTCTTCCTGCTCAACAGAAGAAGTACCGTCAGCATCCAGATGCTTTGAAGTTTACCAGTATTAAAGACACTCCGGAGATGGTCCAGGCCAGAATTAGTTATACCCAAGCAGTGGACGTAAGTGATAATGTATATACATTACGACTCTAAGAGTGGGCTCTTCTTTCAACAGTGCGATTGAAGCTCAGGGGATCTCCGGCTCGCTCCTTCTGTGGTCCTGAGGATGAAGGAGTGCCTTGGCCTTTGTGGGCTCCCTTAGCAGGGGTGCTTCCTCATTAGGATGCAAATGGGGCGTTCCTGCACTTCAGGATGCCAAGTGGGGCTGCACACCCCACGGCCCCATGATGCACTCCTTCCTTCCCATTTGCATGTCTTGCCTCTTTGCCAGCGATGGGGCCTTTCCCTTCTCCTTTTGTTTGAAAGTGGAACATTAGCTGAAACATTAGCTGAAATTCTTAATAATTAGGATACTGAAGTTGTGCCTTGGACTCTTTGGGATCCCAGGGCAGGAATTGCTCTCTGATTTTTCCAGACTGGCAAAATAATTTGGGTCTCATTTATAGACATTAGCATGATTTCCAAGCCACTCTGCTTATTCCCATTTGTAAGGCGAAATCAAGATTTGGCCCTTTGTGCTCCCAAGGTGAGATTAGCTACAGACTAAATGTACTGAAAAAGTCCTAGAAAAATTCACTTTAAGACCTGAATTTGGCTGATTCTACTGAGAGATGTCCAGGGATCTTTGTGTAAGGTAGGCCTGCCTTTTAAATATCTTAAAACGATTCAACTTACAACAAGCAACATTTGCAAAGCTTGAGGTCAGGAGCTTCAAAATACCCACCCTTTCTTCCCAGCAATATGACCCTGACTTATTCTACACATACTTTAAACCACCTGAGCGAGTGTCAGAATATAAGATGGGATGATTCACAAATTTAAGACTTGAGGAATTTATAGTTTTTTTATAGATTAAAATCAAATTGAATTCTGAGAAATGCAGATGGTCAATCAAGAATTTCTGAGAAGAAAAACAATCCCTGCTTTGTCCTTACCCTAACCAACTCTAGGGGGCACTGCTGTGATGCGTAGAAACGCGGACAAGGCTAATAAGATTTGAGATGGAAAAGCCTTGTTTAGAAACTTTCTCTAGTGGCTGTTGCCAACTCCATGTGTCACTGCAAACTACTAGGATATCAGAAGCCTAAATCAGAGTCGTGGGTGAAGCGAAGAACTCCAGACCTAGAGGGGGGATATTTATTAGGGCAGGAATGTGTGAGATCGGGGACAATGGGGCGAGCACCGAGGTGGGTGTGGAGAAGCCTTGCCTGCAGACGAGTCACCTCCTTTTGGGCTGTCCACATCCATACATCCTCTCATGGCTCCGAGTTAATAGTCAAATCACACCCCTATAACTAGACTTCATTTTCTCACTTGACATTCATTTCAGCAGTACACTCACCGTGGAGTATTCGTGGAGGGGAAAGTTTCAGCCTGTCATGTTCTGAGCTGGAAAGTAGAACTGCGGAAAGGATGACATACGTGTCACCTTTCTGGCTGTGAGATCTGGGTGGTGGTGAGGTGCCGGCGATCATGTCTGTAGGAAGACGAGGCAGCTGCAGCTCCTCGGGCTCCCAGAGTGTAATTTGGCTGATGGCTGCAAGGGGGAGGCTCTGGATTTAAGGCAAATTCTCTCCCCATCCACAGAGGTTGTACAAGGAACAAGGAGAAAACATAAAGCATCATTATACGCAGACTGCTGACCTGCCTGAAGTCCTGCTGGCCAAGCTGAATGCCATGAATATCAGTGAGGTGAGGCTAACTGGAAAGATCCGTTTCCAGGGCTGGAAGTCAGGATGCTTTCATGCCCTGTGCCTCCTGCTCCGAGGAGCCCGCACCATCTTGAAATTCCTGATTGCTTTGAGAAAAGGAACCTACTCTTTCCTTCGCAATGGACTTTGACAGTGATGGAGCTGATCTTGCTGAGGAGTTAAGTTCGTTGGAAAGAATGAGCAGGGAGAAGTATCTGCCTTAGTACAGAGGGCCTTTGGGGAGCTGAAATCTGAGACTGTGGCAGGAAGAGACCTGGGTGGGTCTGAGGGTTGGTCAGCACCCCTGAACGTTTGGCTTTTCTTTATCTTTGCTAAAGAGACACACAAATGTAATGTTATGCCTCCTTCTTTGATTCTACTTGCTGCTCAGAAAATGTGAGTCTGCCTGACTGTAAAGGCCTGGCTTTTAACCCCACCCTCTGCTTCACCCGCCCAGGGTGGGTGTCGGGCCAGAGCCACCTTTGTTCCTCTGTTCTAAGCCGCAGCGATTAGGCTTGGGGTTGGAGGGAAATCCCACAACAAACCGGATTGCCACTTTGGAAAACCGGAGTTTGGGAGCCGCCAGCTCACAGGAAGGTCTTCACTGGTGTGCTTTCCCCACCAGACCCGCTATAAGGAGTCCTGGAGCAAACTTCGAGATGGGGGATACAAGCTGAGACTGGATGCCATCCCGTTCCAGGCAGCAAAGGCCTCTGGCAACATCATAAGTGATGTGAGCGTTCACCGTCGTGGCGGCGTTTAATCTAAGCAGTTTTCACTCATTTCGCCTCTAACCCCTGCCTTCTTTTGCCTGGGGATAATATCCTCTCCTCCTCTCCCTGACTGCGTTAGGGCAATCAGATAATGGTCACCGAGATAGGACACATCTGACAACAAAAACTTCCCCAGCCTGGTGCACAAAGCCTAATGCTGGCCTGTAAACATGGACCCTGGGCAGATGAAACACACCCTCCACCAAGCGTTTCCATAAAGCGAGTCTGTGTGAAGAGAGCGTTAACAATGCCTGCACCTTCCTCCCACCCGGCCGCCCAAGTGCTAACGCGTCCTGCCATTCCAAGCCCAGCCTTTAGTCATTGGGAGTCTTGCATATGAAAGAATAGACCTTTTGACGACTCCCTCACGTTTTCTTTTAACTCACCCAGTTACTGTCAAAAGAACAAAACATTTTCGCCCAATACCCACCTCTTCCATTCCATGTCCCTTGTCCCTGAGCTGTTACTCTCTCCCGCTCTCTATCCCTTTAGTACAAATACAAAGAGGCATTTGAGAGAATGAAAGGCCAGATGCTTGGCTCCCGGAGCTTGGAAGATGATCTCAGCCTTGCACATTCAGTGCACGCGACCTCGCTGCAGAGTGATGTAAGTGTGAGAAAATGCGATGGGAGAGGTGGGGCTGCACCTAGCGCTTCGAGGCTGGGCCACCTGGTGCTTGACTTTCTGTCTCCTCCATAACTCAGCCTGAATGAGCAGACTCCTCAGTTCCCTTCTGAGCTGGGAATTCTTTGTCTTTTTATTTGGTTTTGGTTTTTTTACTGGGAATTGAACCTAGGGCTCTCACATGAAGCTATACCTTTAGTCCCATTTTTATTTTTTATTTTGAGACAGAGTCTCTCCAAGTTGCTGTGTTGCCCAGGCTGGTCTCTTGCCTTGGCCTCCTGGAGTGCTGGGCTGACAGGCACGTGCCACTACACCGGGCTGCTCTCTTCCGTTTAGACCTGTGGCTACACACAGGGGTGGCCTGTGCGCTGGATTTGGCCTGCAGACATATTCTGTTTGGTCTGTGCAGTGAGTTACTAACAAACATTAAAAATGAAAAATGCTGCATCCATCAGATACTCAACTTGTGACCAGAAGCAGGGTTGGACTCTTGAAGGCTGCAGTCCATCAGAACTGTCCAGGGATGTCCTAGAAAAGAGCTCTGTGGTCTACTGGTCACGTGGCCACTTCTTCTCCCCGACTTCTGCTTTGCTTACCTGTGCTTCCTGCACAAGTCCCGGAGGCCATGTTGCCACCCCCCCCCCCCCGTGACTGTCCATGGTGACTGTCTACTGGCACACGTTGGCGACTGTCAGTGGTGAGATCTATGCCCAACATGTCACAGAGAGCTCAGTACCCACAAGTGTAACGTCTCATTGACCCATCAAACTGTCTCTAGGGACTCAAACTTCTCACTGGACTTGCGTGGCTCGATTCCTTGCCTAAGTTCAACTACTAAGGGGCTGGACCAGGGTGTGGACCAGTTCATCTCTCACACTCTTTCCATGTTTCACGTTTTTTCTGCTCTGGTTTTCCCTGTCCTAACATCTTTTTCCCTTTCTGTCCTGGGTTGCTGACCCATGAACTTGAGGTTGGATGTGAGGTGTGCATAGCCTTGAGCAGGCAGGTGTGAGGGCAGGATTGGTGGCAGTGGGAGTGAGAGGTCAGGGATGGAGCTTCCGGAAGGCTGTGGAAGGGACTGAGAAGGAAAGGAAGAGGAGGGGCTTATGCATCGTAATCCCAAGGAAACTCCGAGTGGATTTCACAGACCCTTGGATGGCTTTTCCCAGGGATGCACGAAGTGGTCATGCGGAAGGAGCTCCCCGTTCCTCTCAGGTGCTGTTGAGTCCGAGAACAGCACTCATCCTGGACTCAGTCTCCAAGCATCACATCTCTGCTCTGGCTCCCAGCTTCACTAAGACATTGTCTAATATTTTGGGGAAGCTCTCCTTGACCAAGTGAGGGAGAAGAATCCTTTTTTTTTTAAACCTGAACTTGAGTGGACAATGAAGGAACGATACAGTGGGTGGAGCACAGGGTTGCAGTGTACCTTCTTGCCACTAAAAACTGGAAAGATCTAAAGCACCAAGCAGGGGAGTTCCCAACATTATGCCTGTAACTTAAATGTCTGTGTTTCCCCTACTCGGGGACTCAGGGGTCTTGTTCACCCAAATTGATGACCTCCAGGAGCTAGTGGGGGTGAATCTCAGGGCCTGGAGTCTAGCTGGACTTGCCCAAGGACTGGAGGTCAGTCCTTGAAAGAAAGGAGGGTGGTTTCTGCCAGAAATAGCCTGAGCTGACCTCAGACAACTGTACTGCAGACATTCTCCGTGAGGGTCCCATTGCACAGAGCAGCTCTGACCAGCCGCTGTTGATCTGTCACCCCTCCAGGTGAATTACAAGAAGGGCTTCGAACACTCCAAGGCCCGCTTCCATCTGCCGCTGGACATGGTAACGTTGGTACATGCCAAGAAGGCTCAGGCCCTGGCCAGCGACCAGGACTACAGACACCCGCTCCCCCAGCACACGTGCTTGGAAGAAGACCTGAGGCTGTGCTGCGCCAAGAAGGCTCACAAGTTGCAGAGCGAGGTAGAGGGCCTGCTGCATCCCTCAAGGCCTTTCTCCTTGCAGGCCTGACTTTGCAGGAAGCTGTGATCTATGAACCCTTGCAAAATGGGGTCACTGGGCTTTTACTTAAGACTCCACTCAGGTTCATGATTGCTCATGTGCCTCAGGGTGGGTGGGGCTTCCTCGAGGTTCTTCCTGAACGCCTGGGTTGTGTTGCCAAGGGCTGCTTAGAACCAGCCCCTCCCGGTGACCCAAACCAGGGAGAGGACAGTGTTAAGGAAGGCAGGGAGGTCAAGGGCCCATTCACGACAGCTTTAGGCTCCTCTTTGTGCCCCCCTCTCTGTAGCAGGCATGCCCGAGGCCTGGGGAAGAGTTCTCTCACTCCCACGCAGGCGGCATGTGCTTCCTGCCTGGTGCGCACCTGGCTCCAGCTTGCTAGGTTTGCCCGCAATCAGAACTGCAGACAGTGAGCCTGGGGAGTGGGGCAGAGCACGGCACTAACCGTCTTTCCTGGGGTGGTGGTGCCTAGAGCAGGGCGCGCTTCTGTCTGCTCTCTGCTGCCTGGTGGAGTTTGGTGCCTATGTACAGCGTCTACAGAACGACACCGACTGTCAGGAACCCTGGAGAAAGAGGGAGCAGCCAGGCGCATGGCAGGGCCTTGTTATTTAGCAGAGCCCCACTTGCCTGCCCTGTGTCGCAGTGGGATGGCACTTGGAAGGCTGTGCGTCCGGGGGTGAGCGGCTGGCTGGAGAGAGTGTATCTGCGGACCCTTTAAGCTGTCATCCCAAATCGCTCAGCGCACACACTGGGCTGGCTTGCCGTGCTGGCTTCCCTCACACAGGCAGGCCGAGCAGGATTATTCTGGATTCCTATATCAGCTGTGTCTGAACCTGTGATTAATCAATGCTGCTGCTGGGTTTTGTTTCAGGGGACCTGTTAGGCCATTAGCGCATTCCTGACCACAATCCAGTCCAGCGTTTACTCTTGGGAATGCACATTAAAATAAAATCTGTCTTGTGTCCTCACAACAGCTACTCAGAGGCCAGTGGTAGCAGATTTTTTTCCTTCTGACTTACTTTCCCTCTCTCGAGCATTTATTAAGAAGTGTCTGCATGCTTTCGGAGCAGAATAAATCTGACAGAGAGGCTGGCCTCGAGTTCTGGTTCTGCTGTTGTTGGATGCTGCATCTGGAGACCTCTGGCTTCTCTCGGCTTCCATGTTCTGAGAGTTTGGCTCCTCTGATTTTCGGTGTTGTCACTTGTAGAATTTGTACCGTTCGGACCTGAACTTCATGCGAGGCGTAGCCTGTGTCATCCCAGGCACCTTAGAGATTGAAGGGAAGAAGAAAGCGACTGCGCTCATCAGCGAGGTAACCAGGCTCTCTGGAGGCCTAGGGTGGAGGGGAGACTACCGCCAGTCTGTATCCTTCTCTGAGGCCTATCGCAAGTCAGGCTGTTAATGGCAAGAACTCACTACCTAGCCCCTCACCTGGCTTCTTTTCTTACTGGATCCTCTGTTCATGTTGGATTTTCCATTTAACGTGGCTTTGTGGCTCTCAAATGTATGTCTCTTACCTGATGTCCCTCTGAAGAGTGGCTCTGTGGTACAGCCCAAAGGAGATGGCTTGGAGAGGGAAATTGAAATTCTAAACACTCTTCTCTTGCTGTGTCACCTGAGGCCTGTGACTTCAGCTCCTTCATTAGTCAAACGGGGATGCACACCCCTCCCCCACTTAGTTTTTGTAATGATTAAGCACTGTGCTTTTACGCCAACTGTCTGTGAAATGGTTGCTAGACACTTGGTGATCATTTCTTGGTAAAAATATAGAAGTCCCAGAACACTGAACTTTCCAAACTCCTTGGAAACTTTCTTTCCCTGGAGAGAGAGCCAGGGCCTCTGTTCATGGTAATGCAAAGACAGAGGGCATCATGGGAACCCGAGAGCTCCAGGGGTCTGGCATCCCCTTGCTCAGCTCTCCTGATCGTCCTCTGAAGCTGGGCTTTCTAAAGCTCAGGGTATAGCGGAGCCTGGTTTGGAGCCTGAAAACTCACCTACAGCTGGGGCTCCTGGGTGGTGTTCTAAGTCCACGTCCTCTAGGGAACAGGGCGAGGCATGTGTGTTGTTTGGAGCCTGCGGTTGTTTGTGGCACACTTGGGTCAGGGGCCAACCATCAGCTTAAAGGTTGTTTTCACCTTCATGGGTGAAGGCTTCACTCTCCCTCTCCCACTGGAGAGCGGTGAGCATCTCCTGGGTCGGTTGTCCTCCCCACTTCACCAGCTCAGTGAGTTCGGAAGTCATGGTGGGTGACCGGCTGTGTTCTGCAGCCCTAGTTTGGCAATTTGTGTAAAAGTCCTCAGAGCGGGCTGCCCTCCGGGCCCACAGCTGACAGAGCCATCTCTTTCTCTGTGTGTGTGAACTAGAGTAAGTACCGCCAGCATCCTGGCTCTTTCAAGTACACGACTGTGACAGACACCCCCGACCTCCTTCATGCAAAGTTCAGCAACAGGATCACCAATGAGGTAAAAATCTGCAGGTGGCTTTTTAGAGACTGCAAGGTTGTGAAAGACAAGTGTGAAGGTTTATGGGCTGGAAGGAGTGGGTCAGGGGTGAGTGGGCATGTGGGGGTTTGGAAAGAAAAGCCTAGTTCTACAGAGCTCATAGGTTTTCTGGAGGGAAAGGATGCCCAATTTCACTGCCTCAGTACGGCCTGCAGCACACACATTTAAGTTGCACAGAGCTACTGGCTGTGACAATCTCAGGCTCCACTCTGGAGCCACAGAATCCAGAGCCACTTAATAAGAGCCTCAGGTGATTCTTCTGTACACTAAAGTCAGAGAAGTTGCAGCCATGACTCACTGGTTCCACCTAGGCAGATATGGTTTGGCTGTTTGACCTTGTTGTCCTACGGCCATCCAGGGAGGACTGACCTGTAGCTGTCAGGACAGTTCACAGTGTGGTGTGTGTCAGGCTGTCAGGCGATCCTCCACCTCTTCTTCTCACTGGTGGCTTAATTCCCACCTTAGTAGCAGAAGGAGATGGAGGGGAAGGAGTCTCGTCCCATAAAGTCATCTTCTCTGCTCTGGGGTTGACTTCCCACAGTTGCTCAGCTACAGGCTTGAGATGGGTGAGCTGAGCCCAGATATAAATGGTGCCTCTCCTGGCCCGAACCCTTAAACATCAGGTGAGGTCTAGCTATTTATATGGCCAAGTCCCACATTCATCCTAGGTCAGAAAGCAAGAGGTGGCACCTAAGAAAAAGAAGTTCAAAGAGGTGGGATTGATATTTTCAGTTTTCAATCCTTACTCAACCTCTCTCGAGTCCTTGGTGTGCCATGTGCCTTGGGATGGACGGCTGTGGCCTCAGAGAATTAAGCAAACCCAGACCCAGCTCTAATCAAGGAGAGCAAACAAGGACAGCTGGGCAGCCTGGCCAGAGTCCACTCATGCCAAGGATTCAGGGGCATCAGGAAAGGATTCGGATGCGGATGGGCACCACCTTTCTGTCAGGCAGCGTGCTCTATGCTTCCCAGGGCTCCAACGGTTCTGTGCTGTGTCGTCCTCAAGGGCAGCGTCGGTGATAGAGGAACTCAACAAATAGAATCCTTAAAAGTGTTTGTCACTCCTCTTTCTATTATTTTGCAAAGCAAATTTCAATTGCTTTTCTTTGAACTCCATTTGAGTCCTGGAGAGCGTCTTTGTTGAAAGAAACCTCTTCCCGGAGGCAACAGGATACCGGGGCCTCTGCATCGGCCTCTTACTCCCCTGCTCCCCCTGCTGTAAAGGAGGGCCTCCCAGCACTGCAGAAGCGCACCTCGCTGACCTCCTTGCCTTTTTCTTTTGGGCATAGCGCCTCTATAGAGCAGCTGGAGAGGACGCGAGACACCAGTACACCATGACCCTGGGTCTGCCCGAGTTCGTCCGCGCAAAAACAAACGCAGCCAATCTGAGCGAGGTGAGCCCTCCTCGCTACTGAAGTCCAAGCGCGCTCCGAAGCCGAGCGCGTGGCGTCTGTGATCTAGCGGGAAGCTTTCCGGCTTTCACAGCAGCTTTGAAAAAAATGTGTGTGCTAGAAGCCCATGCTAAATCCACGAACCCTTTCTCAAAAGTGCTGCCTGCATATGTGTGCCGGGAGACTACCACAGGGTGTGGGCTAACGAGATTTCTCTCTGCGAAGCAGAAAGCTTTTGCTCCTCAGAAATCGATTCTGGAACACAGCACTGAGAATGAAGTGGGGGGAGGGAGCCTCGGTTCACTGATTTGTGTAATTTTTAAACAGATGTACATTTGTTCCCACTTTAGGCAAAATACAAGGAATCTTGGCATAATCTTCGTGCTCAAGGCTACAAGCTGACAATAGACGCGCTCCCCTTCCAGGCTGCGCGGGCCTCGGGAGACATAGCCAGTGATGTGAGTGGAATGCTCTGACCTTCTGTCTTACCTAATATGTGTTCGCTTCATGTAAAACAGGGTCTACAGCTGATTTTCTTGAATTAAAGCAGATCTATAACCATGTGAGACAGGATGTCACCTGCAGAATATATTAGTTATGAATGAGATCCTTTGAGGGAGGGAGGGAAAGGAAGGCTCTACTAAGCACAGGCTAAATTCCGCAGAGGTCTCTAGCAGGCGGGAGTTTAGGATTTATTTCAGATTGCAAAGTCAGGGCAGCAGTGCCCTGGGACGGGAGCTGCCTGTTTGAGACTCCTCCCAAATGAGAGGAGACTGCTCTGGGAATCCAGCACTGGGAATCCAGCCCTGGGACACTCTCTCGCACAGCTCTCTGTACTTTGCCCCTGCGTTCCAGCCACTCTGCTGATAACATTCATAGCTCTGGGACGTGAAGGTGACTTTCTCCTTCCTGCAAATAAATCACAGAAAATGTGGACTTCAAATACATGGATCCTGTCTTTGGGGTTTAATGTTTTGCCAAGTGCAAATGGCCAAAGCACAAATTTCTCTTTTAGCCTTTTTGATAAATTCCTTTCGGTTACAGGATTTGTAAGGGGGGTGGGGCTTTGACTTTGGCTCTGAAGATCTGGTGTTGATTATATAGGAAGAATGGAGCGAGGCCTCAGGTATTCGTCTCTGGGAAGGACGGGCTCTGAACAGCCCCTCCTCTGCCATCTTGGAAGCCTCCCCCGCAGTGTGAGAAGAAGTGACTTTTTAGGGTCTGCCGGGAAGGCAGGCTGACCCCTGACCGGCCACCATTCCCCCCCCCAGTTCCTCTACAGACATGACTTTGTGAAGGAGCGTGGGAGGCTCATCGGGGTCCGGAGTGTGAGCGACGACCCCCGGCTGCGGCACTGCCGGCGCATGGGCCAGCTGCAAAGCGAGTGGCAGTACAAGAGGGAGGCAGCCAGCAGCCAGGCCCAGTGCCACCTGCCCATGGACATGGTGCCCCTGGTCCATGCCAGGAAGGCCCAGGCCCTGGCCAGTGACCGTGACTACCACACCCAGTGCCACAAGTTCACGGCGCTGCCTGAGGACCTGAAGATGTCTTGGGCCAAGAAGGCTCACGCCCTCCAGAGTGAGGTGAGGGCTCGTGCCTCGCAGACCTGCCTTCCTTCCTCCCTCCTGCACGGTGCTTCCTTGCCTTCGGGACCCTCCCTGGCCCAAATATTCACTTGCTTGGCTTCTGGCATCTAGCTTGGAGTTGTTTATTCAATTATTTAAGCAATGTTTGTTGAGTACCTACTATGTTCCAGACACTAAGTTAGATGCTGAGAATGTTGTAAGCTAAAGAGTAAAAATGGTCCTGTGTTGTGAAACTTCCATTATCTTAGAAGGAGATAAACCAGGATGTATTGGAAAATGTAGTGTGGTATATGGTGATAACTGCTATGGAGGCAGTCGGAGCAGGGAGGAAGCTGGGAGGGTGAGTGTTAGTGTGTGTGCATGTGCGCATGTGTACAGGCACATGTGTAGTTTAAATTAGAGCATAATCTGGATGCAGTGGTGCACGCTTGCTATACCAGTTCTCAGAGCGCTGTGGCCGGAAGAGCCCCGTGAGTTTGATGCCAGCCTGGGATTCCATAATGAGTTCAGGGCCATCTTGAACCACATAGCGACTCTGACTCCAAAACAGTCCAAAATAAACAATAGAATAAAACACGGGATCAGGGTAGTTCTCATTGGAAAGGCAGTGTTTCAACAAAGACCTAAAAGAGAGAGAAAGAGGATATAGAGAAGTATAGGCAAAGAGAAGAGTGTGTTCAAAGGCCCAGGGCCTGAGTAGACCCAGCCATGTCACATATGAAGCTGGAGAAAAGCAAACCAGTGAGTGAGTGGGTGTGAGAGGGAGAGGACCAATACGAGGACAGGGAAGGCAGAGGGGCCGCCGGGGCCAACGCTGACTGAGTGCTTCCTGTTGCTCTCTTCTCTCATACAGCTCTGAGCTGGGGACGGTTGCTACTTCTGGGTTAGGCCACGAGAGAAGGAGGCACTGAGGCAGGACCAGCTCCAGAACCCATGCCCTGAACTCTCTTGCTTTCTCAGAAGGAGTTCAGAGCAGGGCATGGTGCCTGTGGGGAGGGTGGTCCCAGCCCTTCTGATGATATGGTGGTAGGATCTGACTTTGAGCTATAAATCCCAGCTCATCCACACCCATTGTGTGAGCTTGTCCTCCATCCTGAACTTTATTACTATCATCATCATCGTCACCATCATCATCATTACTTTATTAAATTTGGTGTAAGATCTCTCTGGATTGCTCAGGCTGTACTTGAACTTGTGATCCTCCTTCTCTGCCCTCTCAAGTAGCTGCTATTCCATAAGATCTCCATTAATTTTTGAAGACAAGAAAGTATTTTGCAGTACTGGCGATTGAACTCAGAGCCTTCTGCATGGTAGGCAAGTGCTTTACTACTGAGCTAAATCACTGGCCCTTCGCATTTATTTAGATTTAAATTTTGAGACAGAACTTCACTAAGCTGCCAGGCTGTGTTTTCCTTTTGCCTCAGCCTCCTGAGTAGCAGGGATTACAGGCAGGTGACACTATGCCACCTCAGCATTTCAAAGGACAGATTGTTTAATTTGGAGGTCTGAATTCCAAGAGATTATGAAGAGCAGACCTTGGAATTTCTGGCTGCTTCGAGATTTCATCTTTCTTATAGTTATGATCTTAAGTTCAATTTCACATGAGTAGACTGTGTAGTAAAAGAAACACATGCTCAGAGTTCACTTGCCAGGGCATCTGGAAAGGAGTCTGCTCAGGTGAGCTGCTTTTCCTGCCCTCTCTCCTCCAAGCCAGAAAGAAGGCTCTGGGTGGGGCCAAATGCTCCCCGCTGGGCTGGGCTCCTCACAGCCTCATACCTTCCCTGTTCTCCTCAAGAGCTCCCTCACCTGGCAGTGCTGGCACAGGTGACGGTGTCCCTCATGGACATGTGCAGTTTCCCCACATCCTGAGCTCCTTCTAACCCCGCTCTTCCCCGCACCTCCTTGCCCTCACACTGGGACTGTAGAAGGCCTGAGCTCCTGTAGTGGCCCAGCCTGTACAGGTGAGCGACCTCAGGTAGACACCTGAGGCTCCTTGGCTTTGTTTCTCCACCAGAAAGGACAACATTAATAACAATTGCAAGAATGGATGGCATCTTCATCCTGGCTGGTGTTAGTATGAATATTTTACACAGTTTCATTTAATATCTAGATAGGTCCTAGTACGACTCATATTTTTGTAGATGCAACGGTAAGGTACCAATAACTCTAACTTGGCCTAAGCCATAAGCTGACAGGGAAACAGCTTGTTCCAAGGCAGGCAGGTAGTAGAGGCACAGTGGGTTCCTGTCTTCTAGATCAGTCACTTTGGCTTTGCCTTGTAGGTGGATAATGAACCTGGGTTTTCTGGTGCCTGAGTCTGTGGTCTTTATTGTTATCAGTGGGATTTTCTCAGCCCATGGCTTCCTGAGAAACTAAACAGCATTTGAGCACCAAGCCCACTCTGTAGATGAAAATAGGAATTTTCCTTTGTAAAATGAGATAATGGTCTAAACCAAGTTCTGCTACATATAATGTAGCGATTACAATGGTTTTGGTGTTATTTTGTTTGTTTGTTTTGAGACAGAATCTTACGATGCAGTTCAGGCTGGCCTTAAATTCATTAGATAGCTGGCCTTGAATTTGCAGTGAAACTCCTGCCTCAGCCTTCTGAATGCTATGATTACAGTCATGTGCCACAATGCCCAGCTATGACAATGAGTCTTATTAATTGGAAGAATATATGCCTTCTTATGGTGTCTCCTGGCTGTAACTGCTTCCTTCATCCCTGTGTACATTAGAACTCAGGGACTCAATGCTCTACCTAGTATATTTGTAACACAGGGCCCCGAAATAGGGGTTCCAGGACACCCTAAGTGTAAATCTTCCAGCCTCAATATGTGTAAAGCAAAGAGTGAGATGCCATTTGGGAAAGCCGGCTTCAACTGGGCAGTTTGGAAATGTCTATTATTATCTTAGAATGATTCTTCAAAACCATCTTTAGGTAGCTGACCCCTGTCTGCTTCCCTCTCTTCCCTCTCCCCTCTTTTATCATGGAGTCTGGGGCAGGTGTGTTGTTTTTAGGGTCTGCGTGAATAGTCAAAGCTGGGCTGGGAGCTGAGATATCAATAGACAATCCATTGATAAGAGTCTGAGGTACAGTCAGATCTTTGGGGAACCTGCATCTTGCTTTCTGACTTACCTGCGATCGTACTGTTCAGCTCAACAAAAGGCGAGTTGAAAGAGCGCTCCCCACTTCATCTCGCTTATGAAAGGAGCAAGGCCTAGCTGTGAAGAGGCCCTGTAGGATTATTCTCTCCAACTTAGAAATTTATCCAATTTTCTTTGTTCTTTATCAGAGGAGAAGGCAAAAGCTTTGCTGGTGTAGACTGAAAGATCGCGATGTAAAAAGCAATCGCACTGACATGGGGTTTTGAAACCTGCTCCTGAGCCTGAGTGATGTCTCCCTTCGCCAGTGGAAAGCGGAGTCGGATTTGCACAGGGGCATTAACCAGCAGACAGTAGATCAGAAACGGACCCTCTTTGAGGCCAGCTGTGAGGAATGCTGTGAATCCTGAAATGAAAGGAAACTAAAAAGGCCAAGAGGCTGATTTCCGGAGTGATAGTTTGCGTTACAGCAGAGGTTATATCTAAATTAGAGAAGCGCCATCAACTTCGTTTAGATCCAAATTTCCGATTTCCTTGGAGAGGATTTTTTTCAACCTTTAAAATGCCTAATTTCCATAAAGAGGAGAAGAAAGGCTCGGGCTGACTGTTGCGTTGTAGGTAACCATGGGTAGATCAAGGAGTCCTAATAAGACTTGACGTTTTAGGGGCTCCTGATCAGACCTATTGTCTCAAAGCCACTCTTCGTGTTTCCTCACGGGAATAATGCTGGATGCTCATCTTCTGGGCCTTTGAAAAAAAGAGCAGAAGGCCTCAGCTACATTTGCAATATAAGCGAATCATAATAAGCCACAGTGGGAGAAGGAGGTAAACTGAGGCGTGGAAAGATTAAGATGGCTTACTCCCTACTGGCCTGTTGCATCTGGTTTGTTACAGCTTTTTAAGTCTTGTTGAACTTGACCCCTCCTCCTTCCATTGCTATTCCTGCAAGAACAAAACTGTTTGGCTCTTGTCCCCCAGTACTGCCAGGCGTTTCCACGACAACAGCAGGGTTATGTGACCTCTAAGGGTCACAGAGAGAAACTGACTCACGTTTTGAGAAAGTGATTTGCCCCAAGTAACAGCAAGTTTGATCCAGGACTTGGAGTCCTTTTATCAACTGAATGGTGTGCAGAGGTTTTCTGTGTGTTTTTTGGTACCAGGATCGAATTGGGAGCTGACGTTGGTGAGGCAGGCCCCGGATCCACTGAGCTCAATCCCCACCCCCATGTGGAACGTGTCTGTGGATGCAGGTAGCCAATCGGCTGGCTGACAGGATGAGACAAAGTACCCATCTAGTTCTCTCTCTAAGTGATGCACTGTAGAAGTAATCACCTACTTCAAACCCTGCTAATTCACTGGGCTTGGGGATGTTTTGTGTCTTATGCACAATCCATTGCTTAATTCCTGGTGGAAGTGACAGATTCAAACAGTTGGACTTGATAACGTGTAGAATGTGCTGTCAGTGAAGGTAGTGAACTGCCGTGATGAAGCACATGACAAGTCAAGGACCTTCACGTCCCCGGTGATCTCCTCATAGAAGTCTGTGCTTTCCTTCCTGCAGTTTCGCTACAAGTCAGACCTGATGGGCATGAAGGGAATGGGATGGCAGGCGCTGAGATCTCCACAGATAGAGAGCGCGAAGCGGGCTGGAGAGCTCATCAGCGAGGTACCTGGAACCTGGTCCCAGCAGAACCAGAACCATAGGGGCCACCTAGCATTCCCTGTTGGAGATGGAACTTATTTATTGAGTGCTGATACCAAGAGGGACCCAGGGCCACTGAGGACTTCCGGTGTTTTGCTGGGGTGCCTTGTAACCAAATCCTAAAACAAAAAGAGATTTCCCTCTAAATAAATTCACTGTTAAGGGACTAACTTACTGCAGAGTTGTGATCTAAGGTGACCCATTGTCTTCATTGGGATGGGTGGTTTATCCCTATGTCTGAGGACAGGCAGCCCTCTGACTTCCAGTGGTGTTAAAATTTGCACAGGGAGGGGCCATCAACTAGACTCTCCCCTGGATTGATGGGGATCCTGCCTCAGCATCCCCGAGAGGGTAGCACTTCTTCCTTCAGTTTCTTAACAGAATTAATTCAGATAGAGTCCAAACAGAGTCCAAGCAGGGTCCCATTGATGCTGAAAGCTGCCCTTTACTAAATTCCTTTAGAAGAAGAGCCTCTTTTTCCTTAAGAGAGTAAATATCTGTCAAATGTCCCATATCACAGAGAAAAGCTTGGATATTTTTCAATTTTTGACAGCTGGGTGCCTCCTAAGAAGAGAGACTTGTCCAGTAATATCATTTAGTTCTGAGAAGGTGAACTGAAGCTGCCTCCCGAGAATGCATGATGTCTGACTGTGTATTGTGAGACTCTTTGTCTTTCTGTTTAGACCAAATATCGTAAAAGGCCAGACAGTATCAAGTTCACCACAGTGGTTGACTCTCCAGACCTGCTTCATGCCAAAAACAGCTACCTGTCCTGCAATGAGGTGGGTTTTTTCTCCTCACACATCCTGGGCTTAAAGTAGGAGGAATGCTGCTCAGTGGTCAGCGCCAGTCCACACACACTTTGCGTGGCTGTGAGTGTGACTCGTCTGGACAATCTTTGGCCTGATGCTTGATCTTTTCTAACCGTGTTTCTCCTATATGAAGGAGGTAGGGGATAAGGATATAATGATAACTGTCTCATAAGATTAAGTGAATTAAAGGAGGATTAAATACATAAAAGCAAAGGAAGCTTTCAGCAAGTCCTAGGATTGTAGAAAGTCTCCATAAATGCCCTTTATTGTGGTTTGATTCATAATAATAACAACAACACAACATTCATAGTGACAATAACACTAAGCATTGTTGACAGTCCCTTACCAAACATCAGCTCAGATTCGTCTTCATTGCTGATGGAATGGCAGTGGAATTAAAAGCTTAATATACTCCAGAAAAGAAGAACTATCTTCAAGGCTTCTTCGTGATTTTGCTGTCTGAACAACTCAGCCCAGTTTCCTCTTTGAAGCAATAAAAATTAGCTTATCCCCTCCCCGAATTGTCGAGGGATTCAGTCCCAAACACACAGCAACAGAGCCGACCTGTACTCCCCCCCGAAAGCTGAAATGCTGCCCTGACCCGTTCATGTCTACAAAACCCAAAGTGGACTTGGAAATGGATCTGACTCTCCCATTTTCTTCTCTAAAAACAGACGGCCAAAACACTTCCTAACATTACTTACAAATCTTAAACTGGTGCTCTAAAAATAACAGCCAAGCTGGAGGCTTAATTTGCATCTTCCTAGGTGAACTGTGGAAGCCTTAATTCTTTGAACACTCATTGAGGTACCTGAAATGAAAACTCATTACCTGTATGTATCATTGCTACTACTGAGATTAAATGACAAAGGTCTGAGGCCACATCATGTTATCAATAAATACATGGACACGGATCAGTTGCAAAGATCCTCTTCAATAGCCACATGTTTTAGACTGTGCCAAACACATGACTGAGGCCAACCAGGGTCTTGCTTTGTGGCCCATTTGGAGCAGATCTTGGTAATTTTTTAACAGGCTCTATTTAAAATCGGACAGCTACCCTTGAGTCTGGACACAAAGGAACCTTGCTCCAGCAGAAGGTTCTAGAAAGACACCCTCCATGGGCAAGACAGGTTCTGCCAAAGCCTGGAGCCATCGGGTGAGAAGGGTAGGGAAGGAGTCAGCAATTGCGGTTTTACCTTAACCTTGAACCTGTCTTACACACAGCGCCTGTACAGGTTGGGAGACACAGAATCACTGCACAGGTACACCCCGATTCCTGACCACCCCGAGTTTGCCCGAGCCCGCCTCAACGCGCTGCATTTGAGTGATGTAAGTGAACCTCCTTTCCTATGATTTGTGCTGGCTTTTGTAAAATTGTCTATCCAAAGTGGGTTTTGTTTAAAAAAAAAAAAAAGTCCTAGGATGGAGAATGTGGAAAAAAGGACTACCTGATTGAGTGAGGGACAAAATTCAGGTGTCATTTCCTATCATTTTCCATGCAGAGCCTCAGTGTGTTCAACTGTAAAATGGGAATGGGTTTGAGCTAACTCAGGTACCTTCTAGCTCCAAAAATCTGATTCTGGGATGGCTGAGTGATCCGAGGCCCCGGCAAGTGTAGACAGCTGCTCTGTTTATTTCCCAAATCCTCTTGTCAGCTACTCTCAGAAGTGTACCTGTGCTTGGAAAGGTAGATTCTCCGTGGTAGCCCATCCCCTGTGAACGTGGCTGGCTCCTTTGTGTGCGGGACCGTGCCCTCTCACACTACAGTTTCCCTTGGACGTGTGCCCTTTGCGTGACTAACCAAGATGCCGTTTCTTAAACCCAGGCTTGTTGTTAGCAGGGGTTGGAGGCCCCCGTTTGTAACAGAATAGGCAGCCGTGCTGCCGGCGAAGCTGTGATCCTAGGATAACAGGTATCGAGGCGCAGAATCAAAAGACGCCGTCCGCGCGGAATAACACAGGCTGCGTGTGTCGGCCTGGGGCAGCGCGCGGCCTCCCAGAGCCCTGCCATTCTTCCCAGCCTGGCCTGGCCATTGTGTCCTGGGGCTGCGTGCAGACCGACAGCTGCTGCCGCTCGCCCCAGAGGTGGCGCCTCGCAGGGGTGGTGAGAGGCGCCTTCTAGTTAGCGCGTGTGTTAGTTTGTTGCATTTGTAAAGCCCTGTGGGAACCCTTGCAGTGAATGCGCCCGTGCTTTGTAAATATGAGTTATTATGACCATTTGATGCTTTTGAGGGATGTGCGAGGGATAATTTTAGAACAGTAGCTCGGGGAGGCTGACCTGCCTCCTCCGCAGAGCCCGCGCGGCACGGCCTGCTCATTACCGTGGAGCACACAGAGGCGAGGCCTCCGCCCGAGGACTCTGGGAGACACTGCCAAGGAAACTGGCCCGAGAACCCTCGTTCACGCGGGCCCAGCTTAAGGAAGACAGAAGCCTCCTCCCTTTCCCGGGGGAGCTCGCCCACGGAGTCCTGGAGTTGAAATTAGCTGCCAGGGCACGTGGGTGTGGAGGACTCGCAAACCGCGTTTGAAAGAGCACTTCTTGGGCTGTGTGGAATGCGCACAATTGGATCAAGTGCTCTGCGAGGAGGGTGTGGAGGCAGAGTGACCTTCCTGGGCAAAGAAAGCCATTGAGATGTGTGAGGCAGCCGAAATAACTCAGAATCAAATGACTCTAATGTGTGAGGATGCGGACAAAACTGTGCCCACTGCGATCAAGAAGAGGAGCGCCCGGGGTTCCAAATCAAAGCGCCTGCGGAATCTAAAGAACCCAGTGGCAAGGCAAAAACCTCAACAGACTAAAAACCTGGGGAGGAAGTGAACACAATAAAGCAAACCGTACACAGGGAGGAGCCCGGGGCCAGGGTGCCAGCGCACCGGGGGTCTGGGGTCCTTCTCTCCGCTTCACCCTCAAGTCACCGAAACTTGGAAGCTGGGTGCGTTGGGCACCAGTAGGGGGCGATGTTAGACTGCGAGGTCCTAGAAAGTTGGTGCCACTAACTTGTTCAGATCTGGGGTGGAGGCTTTTCTCAGGAAGGCACAGTGTCCCCCTCGCGGAGAGTGGTAAAGGTCTTGATTCTTTGCTACTGTAACACTGGGGCCGCCAAAATGAGAAGCAGGTTGCCAAAGGAGTTGTTGGGTGGTCATTGTCTGCAGGCTCCTCCCCTTCCACGAGTCTTTCAGGGCTAAGCCAAGCTCAGTGGTGGCTCAGGGGGGCTAATTGCTTGGCTTCGTCTGTCATCCATCACTCAGGTGATTGCCCCAGCAGCGAGGAGATCTGTACTCCAGGGCCCTGAACACAGTAGCTATTTGGCTCATGGCTTCTGGTGTTGGATGTTGGGGTTAGAGGTGATGCGGAAGGTAGTAATGGCGTCAGGGTGAGAGATGATGAGACCCACCCTGCTCAGCGCAAGTGCTCTGTGATCCTTTCTAGTGTGAGGCTCACTGTGGGACAGAGTAGGAGACATTGCTTTTCACCCCTGTCCTCCTCTGCTTAATCTCCCGTCCCCTGTAGAGCAGGGCGCCAACCTTGACCTCTGTTTCCAGGTGATAAAAGTAAGGTTCTTAAGGGCGCCTGATCTGCTGTAGCTCACAGAGCGGGTGCGTGTCTGACCCGGTCTGGGCTATCCCTTTGTCATCTGTGGGTGATTGGCTGTCCTGCTGTCTCCCTTCTCTGTGGCAGAATAAAGGACAACTTTCCACTGGGATCTCCCGAAGATTCCTTTCATGGAGCTATTCCCTTATCTTGAAAAAAAAAAAATTAGCTACATGAAGGCACAGAAGATTTTGATGCCCCTATCGGAGATCCAGGCTTGCCTGAGGACGGAGAGGATATGATTACAGACTCTCCGAGGGCTTGAGCACAGCTTAAAAAGGGAAAAGAATGAAAGGGAAGGAGATGAAGGACATGGCTCGGTCCTCGGTCACGTTCTCCACAATGTATTTAATGCAGGTAGAGGCTCATCCCTTGGGGCAGGCACTGGATATGTGTAAGACGCAGGCTGCCTCCTAGAGACAGGTGGACATAGCCTCAGAGCTGGGCTGAGGTCTCTTCCAGAGTAAGTGGAACTGATAGACACATGGGTGCCGACATGCAGGGAGTGGTGCCACCGTGGACATGGAGGGAGACAGGGGACCTGGAACTCTGAGTTCTGGGATCCAGAAGGCAATGTGTGGACAGAGAATCCAGAGGTGAGGGAAGGCTGGAGCCAGCTCAGACCACAAGCCCTGGGAGAGCAAGGCCTCACAGTCACAGTGGGGGGGGGGCTTGGAGCTGAAGCCCCTTGTGGCCAGCCCCCTCCAGTCCACGAGCTGAGAAGCCCCCAGACTGAACAAGGGTCATGGTCACTGCATCTTCAGGAGACTGGCTCTAGGAACCATTCTTGCTGAAAACCAGTGGTGCCCACTTTTTGCTTCCCTGTGCTTTTGTTTTTTTCCACCCAGAAAGCCTACAGACACTGTTGGGAGCAGGCCCGGGCTGGAGGCTATGACTTTAGGCTGGACGCCATCCCGTTCCAGACAGCCCGGGCATCCAGAGAGATCGCCAGTGATGTAAGACCCCACGCCGTTTCCATTGCTGATGGGTTTCACGTTCTCCCAGGGCCGCTGTCAGGCACCAGCATGTGGAGTGTGTCACTGTCCACATTGAAATGTAACTGTACTTCAGGGGAAAGAAAAAGCAGACCCATTTTCTTGTCTTAGCCGGATGGGATTGGGGATTTGCATTCTTAGTCCTTCTCTTTTGGGAGAGGCACTCCTAAAAGTTGGTGGATGAGCACCTAGAAATCAAAGAGCATGTAGCCCGCTCAATGACTTTCAGTAGAGGGATTTCTTTAAGCAGAAATACAAGCATGAAGTAGAAAGTGAGTAGGACTTTGCCCTACATTGTCCTGAGTTTGAATCTTGGCTCTGTTGCTTAGGAATTGGCTATTTGACTAGGGCAGGTCACTTAAATTCTCGGAATCCAAATTTCTATATCTGTGAAAAACTGATCTAACACCTGTCCTCTAGGACTACTGTAAGGGTGAAAACAAAATGATTTAAAGCATCTGGTACAAAGCAGGCATTCAGAATGAGGTGTCTGGTACCAACTGAAGAGGGGAACATTGATTAGACACTAGACACCTGCCCACCCATGAACGATTGTTTGCTAGTCCACTGTGAGATAAGGACAGACATTAGGGTGAGCATTCAGAAATGTTCTTAGCAATTACACCCTGAACATGTATGCACGTGATTAGTGGACTCAACTCATTCAACAGGGTGAAGGGTAATTTGGCAGTTATCAAGTGGCAGAGGTAGGTTTTTGATGGGTTAGAAATTCAGCAATACTAGTTGAAACAGATCCTTTGTGAATGATTTGAGAAGCACCAGGTAGGTCCTGAAAGTTTGAAGGGATCAAAGGAAGATTGGACACATTTCCTTTCCTGGCATACTATTGATCACAGCAACAACAGTGCCAGAGTCACCATCCGTGGGCATAAATTGGTGCCAGGCTTGAAGCATAACACCCATCTCGGTGAATTTTCTCACCACCCATGGCATGGAGGTTCATTCTTCCATTTTATCAGATGGGGAAATTGAGTCTTACTAACTAGTCCCGACCATACAGCTCAGCCTGTTGAATCAAAGCCCGTGCTTCTAATTCACGTTGAGCTTTCTGCTGAGAACCCTGTGGGCTGCCCCATCTGGGAGGCTGGCCCCAGAGGGGAGAGGAGTCCTTGTGACCCAGCTCTGCTCCTCTGACTTGCAGTTCCGGTACAAAGAGGCCTTCCTGCGGGACCGGGGCCGGCAGATTGGGTACCTCAGTGCTGACGATGACCCGAGGATGAAGCATTTCCTCAGCGTTGGCAGGCTCCAGAGTGATAATGAGTACAAAAAGGACTTTGCCAAGAGTCGGACCCAGTTCCACAGCCGCACAGATCAGCCTGGCTTCCTTCAGGCCAAGAGGAGCCAGCAACTGGCCAGCAATGTGCATTACAGGCAGCCCCTGCCCCAGCCCACCTGTGACCCTGAGCAGCTGAGTGTGAAGCATGCACGGAAGGCCCACCAGCTGCAGAGTGATGTAAGCCCCCTCTGCACGTCCATGTTCTCTTGTGGGGCACTGAGCTGAGCCGGCGTCCAGACACTGGGCCCTCCAGAACCAGGAGGCACAGTGGGGATGGCTACTGTGCATCTCTGTGCCAGATGCTTCTGAGCTTCATGCTCTGTGGCCTCCCTGATCCCACCAGTACCTTATTTACAGATGAGGACCCCGGGTCCAGAGGGGTGAAGCAGATCTGGGATGCAGACTCTGCTGAGTCTGATGTGAGAGCCCAGGCCCTCGATCACTGCGCTGTGCCTTCTCTGAGGGCTTCTGGAGTTACTCACTCAGCCCTTGCACTTTTCCCTGGGAAGAAAATGAAGCCCAGAGGAGGGGCCACAGGGAACAAGGTGGACCCCACCTTACCCCACTGCAGCTCCCATCACTCAAACAGAAGACATGAGTGACAGCGGTGGGCTGGCCGGGCTCCCAGAAGGCAGGGGCTTCAGGTCATCTGTGCCGAGGACTCCGGCTTAAGACAAATCTGTTCCTCTTTTCCTGCCTTTACTAACAACAACACCTTCCTCATCTTGCCACTGCCTTTGTAGGCCCAGTTGCTCTGTGGTCAGAGCTCCCCAACCCCGCTGATACATTCCTCTGGCTTCCTCCCTCCCCAAGGTCAAGTACAAATCAGACTTGAATCTCACCAGAGGTGTTGGCTGGACCCCTCCTGGCTCCTACAAAGTGGAGATGGCTCGGCGAGCTGCAGAACTGGCCAACGCGAGGGCCCTGGGGCTTCAGGGGGCTTATGTGAGTAGCTACAAACCACCCCGCCTGGCAAGACCACAGGAAAGACAAAGTCATTGTTTCTTTTCAAAGTTTATTTTTGGCCAGAGGTCGGCTGGCTCTAAAGAAGCGTGAAATGCCGCTGAGCAAGGCGCCTAATTTCATGGGTTTGGGCTGACACACAGGTTAAACTTCCTGCGGGGTTTTCTCTGAAGTCACAGCCATTAGTTCTGCAGAGGCAAACCTACCGGGGAGACATCAGTCCCGGGCCAGGGCACCCAGGCTGAGTCCACTGCTTGCTAGTTACATGTGTAGAAAGGGTCAGGGACTTGTGGCTACAACAGCTGCCTCCTGAACCTGACTTTGTTCGGAAGGAAGACACAGTGACACATGAGAGACTGGCTCTGCTTCTTTCTCTTCCTAGCCTGAGGATCCATTCCTGGGGCAGGGTGGAGAAAGGACCCAGAAAGGGAGGATGACACGTTAAATGCTCTGGGAGCATCTCTGTATGAGGGACGGGCAGGCTTCATTTTAACACTGGGGGACGTGTTTGATTCCTGCAGGGGCCGCCAGAGGAGGCTGGAGATCACCCGAGAGGGGAGGTGAACCCGGACGCCACCGAGATCCTGCACGTCCAAAGGCAGAAGGCTCTGCTGATGGGGCTGAGCAGGCCCTACCCCAGCTCTTGAGAATGACACCCCGGTGGAAATCTGTGCTCGGACACTGCTTTAGATGGTTCTGTTTGAGCAGCCGCAAAGAATACCATAGAGCCCACCCAGATCTGTCTTTATTAAAATGACAGCTTTGAAAGCAAAGAGAAGATGTATTTTTGCTCTTTTCTGTAGTGCCTGGGTGATCATGGTAGGCACTGTTGAGCACTCTAAGTGTTCGGCATGAGGAGTGAAGATTCAAGGTGACTGTCACTGGTGCCCGGCATCCTGCAGCCCCGCATTTGTGGGTGTCCCTGGCCGAGGCAGTCTCTGTGAACGCTGATTTTCTAGAAGGCCCAGTTGTTCGAAGGGAAGCAAACCTAACACACCTGGTGTCGCGTACCTTGTTCCTGGGCTCCTGAGGGATGCGGAAGGAGCCAGGAGAAGTGGTGCAGGCGCGGGCTGGCAAGTCCCAGGGCGGGCGGCGTTCCCTTCTCCCAGGCTGCAGGGGGCTCCTTGGTGCCTGTGAGGTCCGCTTCATCTGGCGCAGAGGCGGATGGGCTCTGAGTCCAGGACAGCACCTCAGAAGGCAGCCTCCCTTTGCATGGTTTCCTTGATCCAGGTCAGGAACTTGGTGACTTGGGTGTAGACCCCTGGCTTTTTCCCGCATTCGTGGCCCCAGCTCACAATCCCATAGACGTAGTAGATGCCGTCCTTCTCACAGGTCAGGGGGCCTCCAGAGTCACCCTAAGGGGAGAAGCAGAAGTTCAGCCTGTGGAGCCGAGCACATGCTGGAGCTGAGCACATGCAGAAACCTCCCCTCCCCCACCTCTCCGCGGTACCGGAAGGGGCGGGGCTTCTCTGGAACGTGGTTGCATAACTTTCCTCACACATCCCATGATGCAAGGCTCTGAACGGAGACGCCACGGTGGTTCCAGGAACCAAGGGGTCTTGGCGGAGAAGGCAGGGCTGCGGTCACGGGGTAGAGGGAAGGTCCTACAACCCGATCGTTAGTCCTTCCGTGTTATCACTAGTTCTTCTGGCAGCTGACTGAGGGTGGGACTCGACCTTCTGGCTGCCAGCCCAGGCTCTACAGGGTTGCTACACCTTGGGGCCTCCGTGTCTCAGCTATACACTCTGCGTAGTCTCCGACACCCTCTCTCTCGGTTCTTGTGAGGAAACGTGGTTGTAAAGGATACAGGGCACAGAGCTGAGGCTGGTTGGTGTGTAGCCCTCAGTGGCAGCGGTGATGACAAAGATGGAGGACACAGCAGTGAGGAGGAGGCTCATGCACAGTGCTGTTTATGCCCTACAGCTAACAGAGCTTTAAAAACCCGAACTCCAGGGCCGGGGAGTTAGCTCAGTGGTTCCGGCGCCTGTCTTGTAAGCGCAAGGGCCTGGGTTCGATTCCCTGGTAACCACATAACAATCCAAAAGCCATTTGGATGCCACTAAAAATGAAATATTAACATTACAAAGCAACTATTGTAATCAGGTTACATTACTTCCAGGAAACAAATAAACACCCAGCAGCAACCAGTACCACATACCACAGTGCCGGGCGTGGTGGCTCACGCCTGTCATCCCAGCACTCAGGAGGCAGAGGCAGGAGGATTGTGATGTGAGTTGGAGGCTGAGCTCAGGGCCAGCCTGAACCACAAAGAGAGACCCTGTCTCAAAAAAAAAAAAAAAAAAAACAAAAACCGAACTCCCTCTGAGTCCCAGCCCCTTCCTGATGCTCTCAGGGGCATGTGAGTTCCACCAGGCACGGGAGACTGGAGAATTCCTTGGGTGATTAATCAAGAGTGCACAATAACACACAGAAGCAGGTTGTTTCCAAACCCACAAGTGTCCCCGAAGAGACTGGACACTGAGCAGTCTCCTCTCTTACTCATTTCCTAGGGACTTAGGGTAAATCACGCCCTTGCCCCTCCCTAAAGTATGTGGATATCTGTGGTCCTTTGGGAAGAGACTGAGGGTTCTTACAAACTCTAGAGAATGAAACTTCAGTTTCTCTTCCCAAAATGGGCTCAAGACCGGCAAGTCCCTTGGGTCCCTTTGCAAGGAGGCTCCATCAGGGGCTTAGATTTGAAGGCGGTTATCTTGGGGTTTCCAGGGAAGAGTAGCTTCTAAGGACACCTGTTGGTGTGCCACTGCCTCCCACAGGACCTCTGGGTCCGCATAGACCCAGCAGCTGGGTGAGGGCACAATCCTAAAAGTCTGGGCCAGGTGCGAAGTCAGGTGGGTTCTAGGTTTGGCTGTGGTTACAGAGTTGGAGCTAAATCAAATTCCTTATGTCTGTCTGTTTCTATTTCTGTCCATTTATCTCACACATATTTAAACCCCAATGGCTGATAAAATCGTTGTGATTTCTCTAGGCCTTACATCCCTTCCCCCTCAGTTATTGGCATCTTGGAAATTTAGTTCTCTGTTTAGTGGGATTTTCAGACACACTGGCCAACATGGAGCCCACAAGTGCCATCTCCACGTTGAAACATACTGGAGCAAAGTAGTGGAAGCTCCAATGTGCTGCAGATCTAGGGATTTCAAATTTGAGGGCTATCACTATCTTAGTGCTATAGGTAAACGTGACAGTGACAACCCCTTCACCGAGTGTCACTAGAGCTCAGATGACAGTGCAGCCAATGTGGCCTCTGTGGTTTCTATATGAAGTCATCCTGATTCCCTGTGGATTCAGGCATGCCCTATATGCCCCTTAGCTTTGTGGCAAGTGGCCCTGGCTTCCATTCCAGGGCTCCCCGGGCCTCTGGGCCTGTGTAACATTCCGCCAGCCTCTCCTCCACCAGGCGCATTTGGAGCCTGACCTGGCAGGTGTCTGGCCCAGGTTTCTGAAGGTTTCCAGCACAAATCATACTGTCATCAATCATCTGATCATAGAGCCTTCGGGAGTTGCATACAGTGTTGGTAATCAGCTTGACTTTGGCATCCAGGAGCTGGCGGGACCCTTCCCCTGTGGACAGGAAGAAGAGTTACCAGTGTGGGGGGCACCACCCCACCAGAAGCCAGTGGGTTGAGGAGATGGCCGCCACTCCTCAGCTCAGAAGGAAGGGGTTTCTCAGTGGATGGGCAGAAGCACCCTGTCTTCCAACACAGGGGACCTCTTTCCTTCAGCCTTCACCATGCCTGTGCGGCTGCTCTGAGCACAGTGGAACAAAACCATTCTTCCCTCCTCTGGCTCCTAACTAGACCATGAGGCCCCAAAGGGCAGGGATGATGTCTCTGCCATCCTTAAATTGTTCTAACAGCAGCAGAACAGTTGACAGAAGTAGATGCTGAATGACTGAATGACGTTTCCTAATACATGAATCCCTCCTTACAATAATGAAATTAATCAAACTATGTCACCAACTTTGAACATAGTACCTCAAAGGACTCAGTGGAAAACGAAATTGGTTTAACCTGAGGCCACGTACGATTCTCAGCCAAGACACTGCCATGCTGTCAAGACCAGAGAAAAGGTAAAAAGGCCTGGATGGGTTGGAATGAAGTTTGCAGCAAAAAGAGTTTTCTGGTTGGCCTGAATTCCAATCACCCCAAAGTCTCTTTTCCCAAAAGACTCTGACAATTTGCTATATTACATTTCACATTTTTTCCAAAATAAAGACCGAAAGTAACTCTGTCTTCCCATTATTAAGGACAAGATTGAGAGAGATGGCAATTATATTTTGAGTATTTGGGAAGTCTTGAAATACCCTTCTGAATGTCTCTGTATCTCAGGATATAGTGTTGTCCTGGTTATGGTTCCGAATCTTGGTGTTCATTATCATTATTGAGAATTAAGTGAGTTGTGCATGAAGCAAAGTTGGAGATGTAGTGAAAGTATGTCTGGCCCTAAAGTCCAGCTCTTTCCAGCCTGCCTGCCTTGCAGTCTACCCAGGGAGGGAGAGAGGTCTCTGCGAGCACAGGATCAATGTGTGAAGACTGATTATTTCAGGGCAGAGGCCAGGGACTGATATGGAGATCAGGGGAGACAGGGAACATTCCCTGCCAATGGTGAGATCTACCTGGAGCTTGAATGATGAAGCAGGCACTTTCTTTTGATAGTGCATTTATACTCATTTCATGTTAGAAGGGCACTTGGGGTTCACCCTTTCTTCTCTGGTTGATATAGTTCCCAGAGTCAGGAGAGAACGCAGGGCTGACTCACCTGTTTCTGTCACACCCCAGCCAGAGATGTGGCACTCAGTGCCCGAGGGAAACGAATCATAGGGCAAGCAAATGGTCTTCACGTACTTGGACTCCAGAGCACAGTGGCCATCCACTGGCTTTAACTTGAGCAAAGCTGGGAGCAGAGAGAGGAGAAGTAGGTGTGAGCTCAGCCCTTTGGAGGGAAGCAGCAGCTCTCAGCTGGCTCTGGAAGGGGCTGCTGATGATTCTCCATCTGAGGCCTGAAAAACCTCTTCCTTGCTGAGTTTATTTTTTAAACTTCCACTTCAGAGGAGTAACACAGGCTGAGGGTGATGGAACAACAAACAAGTTTGAAATAATTTCTAGTCTATTTTTAAAAGCAGGTTATAAAAGGGAAATGAAAGAGAGAGAGAGAGAGAGAGAGAGAGAGAATACAGGAATACAGTGCAGGATGGAGTATCCAGTAGCTTGGCATTGCCTCTGCACCCCCAGTTGCCAGTACCAGGTATGCCCACATTGCTATCATGAAGCTTAGACTTGAGCAACAGTGTCCCCATTTTTCCTAGGAGGTACTCATGGAGAAGACCCCATTTTCAGCTAGAAAACAGGGAGGCCAAGATCCCTAGGGCAATATTCCTAGCATCCTAGCATCCCTTTCCCTCAGTTTAAGAGACTGTATTGGTTTTCTCCACAATACAAACACACATGGAATAAATTCCCTGCCTTACAGGGTCCATATGGGACCAACATGACCATGAGACCCTTCTGTACCCAAACCTCAGCTTCCCACCAGTGGAGAAACCCACCCAGGCGAGATACACATTAGGGTCACCCAAGGAGGACTTGCCAATATCGTTGTGTGGAATATCATCTCTTTCATTATACTGGTTATACTTGATTATCTTCTCCACCCTGAAGGTCTGCTCATGGAATTCTGTCTTCTTCAGGTCCTGGTCTCCTAGCACAACTGTTAGATGTCTGGCCTTCATGCTGAAGGGGAAAGTGAAATGGTTGGGAGATAGTGCTGCACCGTGAGAGGCAAGACCCTTGTCCTTACTGTGCTCTGGGAAATCTTTCACTTTGTTCTTCTGCAGCCTCAGTACCCTAATTCCTTTCATCCTTCACAGAACCCTGCTGTAGCTTCCAAATAAAAATAGTGTGGGAAGCATCTTTGTTAAAAGTAGACTTCAAGCACAAACTGTTGCTTTCTTCCCCAGTTTCCTGTGAGATTGCCTATTCTCCCCAGGCCTTGGTAAAGAGCTGCAATCAAGGTCCTGAACAAATTTTCAGAGATTCATGAGGCCAAGTGTGCCTCTTCCACTTTCTATGGGAGTGTCTCCTACAACCTCAGAGGACCAGCTCTGGCTACGAACCTAGGGGACTCAGAGGAGGTGGTGATTCCTTAGCTCCTACACGTCACTCGCTTCTCTAAGGCACACGGGAGGCCTGGGAGAGGGTGCTCTGTGCCAGAGGTTCACCTGTGGCTGCAGCAGACAGTGTGGCATGGCAGGTGGTTATGTCTGCACATGGAGATCAATGTGAGTTTGGTTCCTGCTCACCTGCTTTCCTTTCCCGGAGCTTTAGGGAAGGTGCTAAGCCTCTCCAAAACTCAGGTCCTTATTAATGAAATGGGAAAAATATCCCCTTTCCCTCTGCAGATATTCGCTGATTATTTGCTATGTACCAAGGCCTGCTATTGCCACTGGGATACTATCAGGAGTAAAAACAGATAAACCCCCTTGCCTTCCCTCAGCTGTCTTCCTGGAGCTCATTTTCAGGATTAAATGTCATTTAATGCATGCAATGCCCATGCTAGGCAGTATAGATAGAAGAGCTATTTCCTCTCCAGTCTTTTTAAGCCACATTTTTGTCTCTGCAGCATTTCACCCTAACACTGGCTGAGATAGTGGGAAGTGAGGGACACCAAGCTGCGTCCAAGTCCCCCGCGTGCACTCACTCGGTGCAGTGGGCAGCGGTGAGCACCCAGCAGGGGTGGATCAGCGCACCCCCACAGAAGTGGCCCTGAGGCATGGAGGCAGCCAAAGGCAGTGCCGTCTGCAGTGACACCTGCCACGGGTGCTTGCCCGCAGTGCTCTTAAAGCCACCGTAGATCCTCTTGATCTTCCTCTCTGCAACCTCTGTCCTCCCGCAGGAGTCAAACCCCGGATGCTGGGTCACAGAGTCTGCTGGGCTCTGCTCTGGGTTGGCAGTGTCTGCGGGACACGAGAAAACACATCACCCAACTGAGCCTCCTTCTAGTCTCTTGGAAGCTCCTGGCCAGAGATGTGACTTGGAGGCCAGCAGCTGAGTACATGGCCAGTGCTGAGAGCCTGCACTCGTGCCACAGGTGGGTAGGCTGTTGTGCATCTGCTGAATATCTTTAGAGATACAAAGCAAGACTTCAAAACTGACAGCGAAGGTGCTACTTTTTCCTCCTTACTTCAAGGTGTATTGTGTGTGTGTGTGTGTGTGTGTGTGTGTGTGTGTTGCATGTGCGTGCACAGATCATCACCTGGCTATTCATTAATGCACACACATGATATTTTGGGGGCTATATCGATGCAGAAGAAGGACCTCAGGTGCAGTGGGTCAGGGGAGATCAGAGTTTGATGAGATTACGGGGTGGAGGAGAGAGTGAGAGTCACCTTGCTCCCTTCCTTGAGCTTATAAGGAGGGAGAAATAAGATGTCCCTCTGGAAACCAGAGAGGACTTCTCAGAGGAGGAAAGTGTGGGTTTATTTCCTCATGTCGAGTGGAAATGGACAAGAGCAGACATAGGATGCAGTATCACAAACAGAGGCAATCAGAAGATCAAAGGGCCACCTGTGAAACTTGTCAGGGAGGGAGCCATGGGTCAGAGTAGGGGCACATTGGTCTGAATGTGGGCACAGAGGTGGGCCGGGAAGACCGGCAGGAAGGCTGTGAGCATGGAATTCAGGCCAGGGGCATCCCGAGAGGCCAGAGGTCCCAGCAGTGTTTGATCACCATGGTACACAGAGGGCTGCCCAGCGCCAAGTGCACCAGAAATGCTCCCACATCGCTGCTGAGAGACTGACTGGGGAAGGAAGCGAGTTTATAGCCAGACCACAGGCCCCAGCCGACAAAGGCAGCATAGTCAGCCCCCCAAATGTTGCAGAGGACAGTAGACAGGCTGGCGCTGGGGAGAGAGTGATGAAACAGGCCCCGAGGAAGGACAGAGTGGGAAGGCTGGGGTGCCAGCAGTATCTGCCTGCAGAATATCCCCTCCGCCCTGGGAACTGGGGACACTCCCCACTTACCTGGAGCTGAGCAAGCCGAGACCTCGCAGTACTCCCACTTCACCATTTCACGATTAGCTTTAATAAAACACCAGGGTTTCTTGTCTCCGTCTGGGTTTCTAAAGTGAAAAAGGAAACATAAGGAGGCTTACAGAATTGGACTCGAGCTCATGAAGGACCTTGCCGTGTGTGGCTGAGACACCCTATGCGTCCCCTGGGCTCGTTCTCCAATCCAGCCCCCAACAGCTTAGCAAACCATGACCTAGAAGGCTGGTCGGTTTAGTTGGCAAAATCCTAACTATCAGAGAGAGTCCCAAAGACCAGGAAGTAGTTCACAGGCCTTGGGCCAGGCTCATGGGACACATCAAAGCAGTCCCAGGAAAGGAAATGTGGTTCTTATGGAAGACTCTCTGTTAGAGAAGTAAAATGACCACAAAACCACAACGGGCTTTTCTCCTTGCACTTCTGAGTCCAGGTCTGGTAGTCATCTGAGGAAAGTTGTCAAGGAGGCTCCAGGAGACAGCTCCACGTCAAAGAAGCTCAAGACGAGTTCAGACTGCAGGGAAGCTGAGGTAGTTCCAATCATGCAAAGCACCCCTGTTGCTTGTATGCAAATCACTTAACTCTTGGGCTCTGGTCAGGCAGTGGGAGGAAGCCCAGAAGCCATGAGTACCGATCACCCGATTACCCAGGTAGAGTGGTCTGGAGACAGCTAAAAGGGAAAGAGTCACTCCAGTTTTTCCCAGAGGTGGTCATGGCATTATCCTTACTCAGGAAAAGCTGGTGTCCCTGTGGTAGAGATCATGTGCTTATCAGTTACACAGGGCCACGTGACCACTTCTGACATGTGAAATATAATGCGGAGATCACGTGTTACTTAGAAGTGGAGGGAGTTTTGTTTTTAATGCTTCATTTTCTAATTTTTATTCTCTTCTTGTTTGCTTGGGTATTTGAAAAATTAAGTGGAAGTGAATCTCCTACCAACACTGCCCACATGGCAACGTTAGGAAGAAACTGATTCATTTAAGCCACTGAGATTTGGGGACTGTTTCAGCAGCATAATCACACCTGTCCTGAGTGAGATAGTTCTCTCTCTAGCCAATGAGTTTCAACAATCTGTTCTAAAATGAAGTGGCCCAGATGGAGCATAGAGAAGGTAACCTTCACCTGCAGAAGTTGTGCTCCCCGAGCCCGTGGTCCTCGGCGTCCTCCATAAACATGTTGTAATTTTCCTGCAGGAGGAGGTGAGAGTTCCAGTGCAGACATGTGTGCTGGTTGACTGTCCTGCTCACTGTGCCTCGGTAAGAGTAGCCATCACCAACATAGCAGTCCTCAGAACCTGAGAGAGCCGGCAGGGCTGTGAGAGCTGGGAGCGACAGACACACTGTTCCCAGGAAGGCGGTGGGTATGAGAATTAGCAGTAAGACCGTGTCTCAATATTTATTACCTTGAGAATTCTTTACAAATTTTAAAGATATTCCAGGTTCACCCCAGCTTTTAAAATGTGAGATACACTAGCTGAAAATGTAGCTTATAACTTCATTCCTTAATCTGGTCTTACTAAAGAACTAGGGTGGCTTGAGGCCCAGGTGTGCTCAGGTGTATGTGTTCAGCCTGCACTGCATACCACAGTGTTACTTTCTTTACCTGGTGTGAGGTGCACCCTCTTCCCTAAGGATGGAAGGAAGGATAAAGCAATATAATGAATCTGGGCAATTTGACTTAAACCACATTTTAGTAACAGAACCCAAACAGAAAAGGATTAAAGATTCCTTTCTTGGTCATAGATTCCTGAAAAAATGGTTTCAGAGACATACCTATTTCACACAATCTTCCCTTGAACTGATCAGAGCAGGTGCAGCTGAACTTGGATCTCCGCCTATGGCGCGAGCAGGTGCCGCCATTCTGGCAGGGGTTTGGCCGGCATGCCGGAAGCACTGTGAACACAGGAAGTGGGACTGGGTTGGCTCCTCAGGATGCAAAATCTCCATCTGAGGTGATGAGGAGATATTGGTGGCATTTTCCCGATGTCACCCTTTCATGAAAGATGGGCCGCCAAATGGAAAGACAGACCCACTGAGACTCTAGTAAATGGACATGTGACAGCGTGAGCAAATGTGGATGAAGCAGTAGGCATGGAGGTCATGGCAAAAAAACAAGTGTGCATAAATGGGCAGGAGGAGGACGGAAGCAAGGGGCACAGAAGGAATTTGGGAGTGGGTCTGAGTTAGGTTGAAACTTGGCTCTGGCCCTTTTTAGCTATGTGGCCTTAAGCAATTTAGTTATCCTCTATGCGTTTCAGTGTCTGTAACTGTAACCCTTCTTTGCAGAAATCCTGGGAGGACGTCAGAGGGAATATAAATGTTCTAGGACAGTGCCTGACTCACAAGAAAGACTCAGTATACACTAATTCCCAAACTTTGCCCATCCCAACAACAGATCAGAACCTACTTCCTGAAAGTTTCAAGATGGTTCTTTTTAGGTCGGAAGACACAGAAATTAGTCACTTCCCACTGGGCTCTCTGGATGTGATAGATACATAGAAATCCTGGTTAAAAGGACCATCTTGGATTCCAAGCAGACTACAGATTTTTCTGATCTGTGACACTGTAACATGCAGAGACTCCAGGCATAAGCTAGGGCGCAGAGAGCCTAGCAGAAAAGGAGTCCCACCACTCACCGCGGGAGCAGTGTGGTCCCGTGTAAGGATGTCTGCAGGCGCAGCGGTAGTAGGGAGCACTCTGGGTAATGAGACATTCACCTCGGCCACATGGGTTGCTTCTGCACTTGTTTTCCACTGTAGGAGATCCATGGGCCCACAAAAGAGAAAGGACAAGACAGCATTTGAAATACATATTATTCAGAGATACCTGTGCAGCCCAATGGTCAGGGTGGGTGTGGCTAACCCAGCCCCGAGCCTTGTCCACGGTTCTGAAACACCCGCTGACCAAGGACAAAGCTTCTTATTCCAGGATTGTGGGAGATGGTTTCCTGTGAGACTTCTGCTGTTTCTAGCATGCATTTCTCCATCTTAATAAAAATTGAGTTAAATTTTCATACTTTCAACAAACAGAAGTGCAATTTTAATCTCTCCATCTTAACACTGACTTATCATTCTTTTGAGAAGTCAAGGGTTGAACCCACATGTTGTGCTTACTTCCAATATCATCCAGATACATTTATTGAAGGAATAAAAATTTTGAAAAAGAAGGAATTTTGGAGGATCATGCAGAGGAATAGAAGCCAATTGCAAAGCTCTCTCTACTTGTAAGACCCTCCTCTCTATCTCCACCCCCGTTATATGGTTGTTACATTGTACAGGATCTGGGTTCTCCCTAGAGACACAGTCACCCATAGGAGTTCTACTCCCAGTGCTGTGTGCCGTGGTCTCAGCAAAGGCAGACACCTTGAGCCTGATGTCCTACAAGAACATCAGACCAGCAGCCAGGCAGCAGGGCTGTAATTTCCACTCACCTCCTAACTAGCGGTGTCATCATGAGCAAGTGTCTGTCTTTTCCAAGTTCTGTCTCTAGTGTGGGTTTGACACACCCTGACAACCTCCCCTCTGCTCAGTTTGAGGAAGTGTTTCTCTGTTGCAGTTAGTCTAACCATTCAAAGAGCAAAGTCTTGAGTTTGGAATGCAGTACATCTAGATTATACTCCAGCCTCAACTTAGGGCTAGGGATGTAGCTCACTCATTCCAGCACCTGCCTTTGCAAGCACAAGTTCCCGAGTTTAATCTCCTGTACCAAAAGCCTCAATCTTCTCATCTGTACAGTGGACAACTAGGCCCATCTAATAGTGTGGGAAGAGGATGCAGTGAAGCTCTGCTGTGACCTGAGGAATCCATCATGCTCGCCACATGTGTGAAGCAATCAGCCATTCTGTGGGCTCACTTGGCCCTTCCTTACCCCCTGGGCTTGGTGTAGGAATGGCTTCTTGTTTATTCTAAGGAAGGACTGAAACCCAGGCAGATGTACTCACCATTCTGACACCTGGTCCCAGAGAAGGGGCACTGACAGCTGCAGCTGAAGGTGTCCCCAGTGATGACACAGTGCCCACCATGTTCACAGGGGTTGGACTGGCATGGGTCTAAGATACACAGGCAGAAGTCAAGGTCCAGGAGGGGCAGCACACGAGAAACCCTCACTTCTCACCTAATTTCACTCCCAGCTCCAAATGACAGTAACCACAGAACCAGTGAGTGAGCACAGGGGAAGACATATGTCGTCCTTAAAGAGCAGAAGGAACTGAGGCTGCAGGGCCAGCGAGAGGGGCTTGGGTGGGCGAGAGGAGAGGCAGGGAGGCACTGCTGCCGTGTCCCCTCGGTCGGCTTTGGATGGGGCTCTGCTCGTGGAGAAACTTCTCATCTCCCTCACGAGTGTCTCTCTCCTCCCATCTCGCTGGGAGTGCACGGGGTCTCCTCTGATGCTGGAGGCATTTCACAAGCCCGAGACCTCCCCTACTTCCAGTGCCCAGGGCTGGAGGTCAGGAGTGGGGTAAAAATCCCACCCCTAATGAAACGCAAGCTTTCTGAACATCAGGAGAGAAGACCAAAGGCAAGAAGGTGACAGAAGAATTGGCGGCGAGGAGGAAATGACCCAGTGGCCTTCATCTCTCTTCAACTACTTGTTCAGTTAGATTTTGTCATATTTCATCTGTGCCTTTGGCTTTTCATGGTTGTCTGAATGGATCTTCCCTTGGGGAATTCTTTATCCTTCTGTTCACACATATTGTTCTTTGGTTCAGGAACTAGGATCCCTGGGCCTGGCTCTTGTTTTGATGGTCCCTTCTGATGTTCCCCGGATGCCCTGTATCTTGGCCCTGCCTTCCAGGCCACTTCGCGCAGTTACACAGCTTTTATTTGAGCCGCCGAGTGCCTTCCATGCCTTCTCCTACATTAAGCACATGGCTTTGCTTGGACCCCGCTTCTTATTTTCTTTTCTGTCATGTTCTCTGGTTAAGAAGCCATGGCACAAAAACGTGTGTGGTAGAAGCACGTGTGTGTGCACACAATACACATACACATACACACACAACACACACAATACACATGCACCCTTACAATGGTCAAAAGTTTCTGAAGCGTGAAATAAAAAAAGAAAAACACAGCAAAGATAGAAGGGAAGGAATCTCAAGTCCAAACTTATAAGTGCTACAGCCCAGCCCTCAGCGCTAACTTAAATGCTTCTGCACATTTCTATCCTAATCTGAGATCAGAGCTATGGAGATGACTTTGAACATGACTCATTCAATGTCAGGGGAACTGGATGACAAAGCATTAACTTGCTGGGGGACTGGGGCTGAGTCAGCTTCTTTTGTCCCTTTTAACTTACTCTAAGAACCTCTCAGTTCTCAGGGCATGTGTTTCTAACTGAAACCAAACCAGTCTCAACAAATTTTTCAATGTATATATTTTTGGTGGTGGTTGAAGAAGGAAAGGGAGGGGAGGGAAGAGAGGAGAAAAGAGGGGAGCCCTTCTTATGGACACATGCTAACTGCCCTGAGCATGCTGCCCTCCTGGGAGTAGATTTGATACCCACCATCATCTGCATAGTACCAGTCAGGATTCTCAGAATAGGCCAGTGAAGCATTGTTGTTCTCTTCCTGGTTATTTTCCTCATAGCTGTAGTCGTAGAAGTCAGGCATCCAGTCTGTGGGGGTGGGAACAGAGCACGATAAACCTTTATCACTGTACATAAATAAAGGTAGCATTTTATTTAGCTGAACAAAGTCCTTAAGGAGGGACCATATGTCTTTACAGCTCTTCACGCTGATGGGGGGAGGAACGATCGGGCTGTGCTATTTTTCACTTGGAGGACACAATGATCCAGCATAGCAGTGCTGGTTCCATCAGGGTCAAGAGCACCTGATTGGACGGGGTGAAGTCCAGTCCCAGCATTTCTGACAGTGATTATGGAAAAGCCACTACCTTCTTGCTGCCTTGGTTTTCAAATCTTTCCACAGGAGGAGAAGGCCTGGGACCCAGAAGGTCTCTGAAGTTCCACGTAGTGGTCTGCCAGGCTCAGATCATGTGGCACTTGAATATGTCAGTGGGAGGTTCTATGAATACTATTTCTTGATGAGACTTTACTAATCATTTTAGTTTAATGAGGTGAAAGAAACCTGTCACTTTCTTTTTTGGTCATGGTATCAAAATATTTCCAAGTTGAGTTGTATTTGTTGAGCTTTTTCCATGTACCTGGACTGCTGTTAAATATCTCCATGCACCATTTCATTTCTTCCTCATAAAAATCTATAAAGTATATTATCTGCTGTACTTTAAACTGAGAAACCTGAGGAAGAGAGAGGTTATATAACTTACCCAAGGTCACATGGATAATGTGTAGCAGGATTTAGATTAGGGAAGCGTATAATCACTAAATTTCACTAGTTCAACGTCAGTGTTCTGGTGCTTCAGCTGTCACCTTACATTGCAGTGGCTGCATTCAGACTTAGCCTGGAAAAGAGCATCCAAGCCCGCTCATTGACTATCCAGCCTACTAATTAGGACTCACCCATGTACATCCTTGAGAAGGCTACTGAAAGAGAAGGCAGTGTTTGGAGTCAGCCACTATTACTAGACTCAACTTTGGGAAAAATAGGTAAGTGTAAGACTGGGTTCAGGCTCTTTGTTGTCTGGGGCCTGGGAAGATGCTGGTAGCTCTATGGTTCATGGAGAGTGGTTTTGGATTTGAAGGAAGTTAGGTTAATTTTGCTTTTTCCGGCAGAGAAGAGTGCGGTGCGCTGGCAAGTTGAAGCTGGAATGAAGCTGTCCAGAGACACATATGATAATGAGGCAGGGCAGAAATGCAGAGAGCAACTTGAAAAGGGCTCCGACAGAGCCCGCTGATGGGCTGGAGGACGCGCTCTACCTGAGCCTGATTATCAGCCACATCATCTCACTCACCCCTCAGTCATTCCCTTATAGTCTTTATCACTTTGGCTTTTGAAAAATCAACTTTTGCACATTGGCTGTTTTATATTTCCCATTAAAATGGAGTTATCTTTTTATTTCTTTTTTGAATACAGAAACTCTGGTTCCTTGGCAAGGCTGCACCTCATTTATCACAGTGTCAAGTCAAGACTCCCTTTGCTTGCTCATTATTTCTCCTGAGCTGCTTTTCTCCAAGATGAAAATGCTCCCAGAGGAGGCCACCTTTCCAAGGATGAGGATCTAGGTTGAAGATAAGGCCATTGTCTTCCTGGAGAAAATTAAGTTTCCTTCCATCTAACACAATAAAGCAGAGGAAGAAAGTTTAAAAAAATGTCTTTCTGAGTTTGACATGAAAGATCTCCAGCTGACATTTGGAGGAGATGATGAGATTCCTGCACCACTTCTTTCTTTCTTCCTTCCTTTGGAGAATGCATTTTTGTTTTTCCATCAGGTGTTTACAGATAAGAGCCCTTCAATTTTGCTCCTATAATTCCTCCTATCACTCCCACTGGTGGGGGTCAGACTGTTTAATCTTGGCGATATCTTTCAGAAGCTCCTCAAGATAATTAGAAACAGAAAAACATAGATTCTTACACAGATGGGACATGTGACTTTTCCATGTGATGGGAGATAGATGCAATGTCTGTTGGAGGATGTAGGTGGACATCTTTACTCACAAGGTCTGTGCATCTTTCACCCAAGCTGTGTGAGCATTCGTGTCTTCTGCACTGGCTTAAGAAACATCCAGCAAAACTGTACAGCCTGCTCCCAGGCATGTATGAGTGGGTCATGGAGCTGTGACCTTGCATACTACATATGGGCCCTTACCCAATCCTCTCTGGCACAGACCCTCTGCTGTGCTCTCCCAGCCACCATCAACTAAGCAGCTCTGTTCTGCCATGAGCTTTCTGAATTGGAGCCAGCTGACCATGGGCTAGACCTTCCCTTCTTTAAACTGTGGATGTCAGATATTGTGTGCCAGTGATGAGAAAGCTAACACAAGCCAGATGGGAATAGAACACACAGGCTCTGAACCGTATTCCTGCTAAGCAAGACAGTAAGTCCTTCCTATTCACTTCGATCCAGAAACCTTGGCAGAAAGGGAGGAAAACCAGTGAAGAATCAGTGGGCTCTGATGCTCAGGGTGGAAGCCATCCAGCTGTGCAGGGCTGTGTGAGAAACACACCAAGGTCCTTCACACCTGGGTGGCTTAGGCGTGCTCCGGAGGTCAGTGCAGAAGCATCACCCAGGAAGCTTATTTTTCCCCATTACACTGGCACTCAATCCAACTGTCTATGTAAGAAACTCGTGTTGTGCATTTGTGGTCAGCCAAGTATGGTGCCGAGTGCCAGAGGTACTGGAGACCCTGGAGAGTTACAGAGTTACACAAGTCAAAAGTGGGATGTGGTGTTGTCCTCAAAGGAACCTCCTGAATTGGTTGAGTGAGGAAACCCAGCCAAAGAGAAAGATTCAAGGGTAGTAAAGAGGTAGGGAAGCTGGATGGGGTCAAGCCCAGCCTGGTAGCTTCACATTCTATGTGGAAA
This sequence comes from Petromus typicus, assembly GCA_004026965.1. Taxonomy (NCBI): domain Eukaryota; kingdom Metazoa; phylum Chordata; class Mammalia; order Rodentia; family Petromuridae; genus Petromus; species Petromus typicus. The sequence continues at coordinate 47,851 of PVIR01000686.1, read as the reverse complement.
CTCTGGCTTGGTTTGAACCAATCTGATGACAAAAATGCATCAGTTCTGCACTTTTCTCTGTGTCTATGTGACACTGCAGCTCAATTTTCAGCCACTACATATAGGTCAGCCCAGGGCCACCCCATCTGTGATGCTGTGCCAGCTCCCAGCCTGCCTTTGGGAAGCCTCCTCTCCTCCCTTTTCCCTCCTATTCCTCTTTCCTCTCTTCTCTTCCTCCTCCTCCTGCTCCTCTTCTTCCTTCACCTCCTCCTTTCTCACCCGCTTCCCTCTCTCCCGTGTGACTGCCATGTGAATAGTGTGGCCTGTTTTACAAAAGCATAAGAGAACATGTGGGGTGGCCGCAGGCTCAGGGCCCCAGATGAGGTTTCAGATACATGAGAAAGCCCAACAAGATCAGTACATTGAGAGTCCAGCCAGATCACTAGCTGGCAGCAGATGCCTGAAGAAGTCCAGCTCTGAGCAGCAGACCCTGGTCCACAGCAGAAGAACTGCCCAGCTGAACCCAACCAAGTTGCTAATCCAAAGAATTAATATCCAAACACATGAGTAACAATTGAATCCACAGAGTTTGGGGTGGAGTATAATGCAAAGCACAACAGCAGATGCTCAGGACTTGATTGACATCAGGTTGTGATGGGCCAATCATTGTACATGCGGGAGACTTCCCTACAGGCCAGCTGGCTGCGGGGTTTCGGCAGTGGCTGAATCTTAGATGGTGCCTCTCTCTGGGAATCAGCTTCATCTCTCTGATTCATCTCCACTACTGGGTAGTTGGTTTTTTAAAAAGCAGGAGCTACTAGCTTCTTCTCTCTACCTTAGAATGCCCAGCATGTATCAGTGCGCTTTCCCTCTGTGGCCAAGCCTTCCTGCTTTCTGACTGGCTGGCGCATAGTCCTGCCCACAGGATGGACTCTGCTGGAAGAAGAGACAATGGGGAATTTAGGAAAGAAGCTATGTGAGATTTGGCTCATAAGTATTTAGTAAAGAAAATTCCTGATGATGTCCGGAAGGATATACATACTTATCTGACTGCTCTGCTGAGCAGAGAGGGCTTTTGCCTGGCGTGACATCTGGTTCCACTGGTACAGTGTAGAAAATTACTTTGGATCTAAATTCAGATTATTTGACAGCTTCTCTGGGCTGTAGAAAAGGAAGAGCTTTGTGGAAGAAATAAGTGGCTGTCGGAAGCATTTTGTTTTAGATAAAAAACAAATCTGTATGGATTTGTCTATCAGAGTCTGTTTCTAGAAATTATCAAGAAGAATGAGAGTATCTTGAGTTTACCTGAAAAATCCCAGTAATGGGTGTCACGTATCGAATATTTTCTGTGTCAGACTCCAGGTGAAGTAAAAGCTGTTGAACACAATCATTTAACTTTGAAACGATGCCCTGGCATCTGTATCATTGTGCCTGCCCCAGGCACGGAGGTTGAGAAAAACTGGGGCAGAAGGGCGTGGTCTTCTACACCGGGTCTGTCTAACTCCAAATCCTACTGGAGCTCAGGGAGGGTTTGTGCTTCTGAAGCTCCAGGGCCTTTGCTTTCAGGACGTTACATGGACTGAGGACTCTTCTTTGGTACATGCTTCCAGGACTGCTGTGGCCCATGCCCAGGGTCTCTGTGCAGAAGCTCAGAGCTCCAGCGCTAGGGACTTCGCAGCTGCTCCAGTTGAAGCGCTCGCCAGATGTGCGGAACGGAATGAAAATCTCTGGAATGTCGTCCCTGTTGGCGTCATCCATCACCGTGGCACAGACGGCTCCTCTGAGAGGCTCCCTCTGGCCCCAGCCCTGTCGGACTGCATTTGACGCTTCCAGCCTGGCTGACGGGGCAAGGCCAGCAGAGAGCCTGGCTGGCAGGGAGCGGGACAGCTGATGGATGGGCTCAGCCCGTGGCGCTGGGCAGAGCCAAGCCAGCTTTGAAGAGGCATTTCCGCAGGCCTACTGGCTGTGTGTCACCTGCTTTGGGGAGACAGACTGGGTCTGTGCTGTTTGATGGCCACCTCCCTTGCCACCCCCACCGGGGACCATGGACCGGGCACTTCTGCTCTCGCCAGGCCCTTGCCATGCACTGTCGCCAGCAGACCAACCCAGAAGCAGCTTGCCTGTGGGCACAAGCACACGAGCACGGTGCCTCTTCACTGCACTGTTGTCTGAAGCCGGCAGGAATCTGGCAAATTCCATCAAAGCTCAACCCCCGTGTGTAATTCAATCAGGTGCTGGACTCGGACACTCTTAAAACCTAACCTGCCCTTCACACACAGGCCCAGACCGTCCGGCTCACCTGCTTCACAGCAGGAGCTGACAGAACACCTCCAAATGGACTCTGGGCCTAGGGGGCCTCCTCCAGAGTCCCTTCATCTGTCACCAAATCCACAGAAGCTATTAGCAGAGTTCTTTTGGAGCCCAGGCTCTCGGGATACTAAATCAAAACTCTCCACTCTCTCCTCGAAGATTGTCTCAGAAACTCACTTGCCACGATTCTGTGCATTTCCGCTCTGTTCCTGGGCCACCTCCCCTGCCACCAGGAGGTGGACCGGGAGGTGGGATGGAGGCCTCGCCTCATCCACCCTAAGGCTCCGCCAACCTCTGCTATCCGCAGCTTTGCACCTGGGAGCATCGACTCCCAACTGCACGGGGCCCAGTCACCACCGTGTTTACTCCAGATAAATTTCTGGAGAGAGCAGGATGAAGCTAGAGGCCCCTGTGCCAGCCTCCGGGCCTCTGTCGGGCAGCAGCCCAGGCCCCAGCCTTGGGGATGTTGGTCTCTGGGCAGATAGAGACATGGGGTCCCAACTGGGTAAGGGGCGCCTTGAACCTCAGACAGAAATGACATGGACGTTCTAGTGGGAGCCGTCACCAGGTCCATCCGGGGATGCCGGCCGCTGGTCCCGACTGACCCAGGCATGGAGGGTGTGCACGGCACCGAGCCTGCCTCGGGCTGACTTTGCTCAGTTATACCCTTGCCATCCCTCTGCCTCAGCTCACCCACTGATGGCTGTGTACCCTGGAGTGAGGTGCTGCCCCTCTTTGGAACTTGATCCCTGCCCCTCCAAATCAAGCCATTGAACTACATCAGAAGTTTTCCTCTTGGGGGCCTGAGCCTGGCCAGAGGGGTGTCGCTGGCCGCTGGGAATCGTGTGAAGTGTGACTGAGCACATGATCGAAAGGGTCTGCTGTTTCAGAACAGTTCAGCCCCAAGGTCCCTCCCGTACTTCCCTGTGTGGCCCAGAGCCGTCTGTGGTGGGTGGGAAGCCCTGGCATGATCAGCACACTCACCGGGGTCCAGGTCCTTGGAGAATGGGTCCAGGAGGAACTGAAAAACAAAGCGACACAGAGAAGGACACTATGAGTCAGGTGGGGCCAGGAGCCCCTGATCAGGGTGGGCGCACTGGGCGCTTCTGGGACCTGAATCACTCGCTACATCAGGGAACAAGCAGCCCAGGCCCACCGTCTTCATGGGTTATGGAGGTCGGATGACTCTGCCTGACCACTCTAGCCCCTGATGTTCTCAGGACAACCCCCTCAGCCTGCCCACGGGGAGGCTGTGGAGACCCAAATCCCAGGCTGTGATGAGATCATGGCTCATACTCCAGTCTCAGGTTTTCGCTGGCTGGCAGTCCTCCTGTGGATTAGAAAGAGGTGAACACTGAACCTCTCCAGAGACTTCCCATTGTTCTTGGGAGTAAAACACCAACACCTGCCGTGACGGTGACGGACAAATCTCCTCCCGTACTTCTCCGTCCCATTGTCCCTCACTCAGCTCCAGCCACATCTGGCTCGCAGTGGTGCAAGCGAAGTCCGGCTGTCCTGGGCTGTCTGCGTTGACCCTTCCTCTGCCTGGGCCTTTTCCACGACTTCAGCTAGGTCTCAGTTTCCAGGCAGCTTCTCGAGAAGGCCTTGTCTGATGCCTCGTCAGGACAACCCCCCCCATACCCCACTACCTTTCTGCACCTGCTCACTCCTTCCTTGGCCTTTTATTGCAGTACACCTTCTTATGTTTATTTACATGCCTTCTGTCTCACACAATGGAAAGGCAGGCATGTTGTCTGGTTTGTTCCTGATAAATTACCCAGCACATTACCTGGCCCGGGATGCCCCTCAAGAAGCTTTTGCTGAATAAATGATGGTACGGCAAGTTCCTTTCAGCACCCAATACTGAGTAGAAAAAGAAAGTTTCATTTATCTACTAACTGGAATAGGTTCTTTTGCTTACAACACAGATCAGTATATGAAGACTGTTGGGCAAAACCTCCCAGTTGTGTTTTTGTAAATCAAGTTTCATTGGAAAACAGTCATGCTCATCTGTTTACATGTTTTATGGCTGCTTTTGTCCTACAACAGTACTCTGTGACAGAGAAAATGCATCTCCAAAAATGTATTACCTGACACTCCCCAGACAAAGCTTGCTCACCTCTGACTTCGAAAGTGGAAGTTCTAAGGCTGACAGCTGGCTCAGAAAGCCGAGCTTTGTGGAATGTGTCATCCTGGTCCCCACATAAATCACACACTTCGGTATGTTTGCTTTTCTATCCTCTGTGAGAGTTTTAATTTTCTGTCTCACTGTGGGATTCCTTAAGCAGTTGGACAAAGTAGGCAGATGACAAATTAGAAAGACAGAAAAGAAATATGTGCTTGATATGATACTGAGCATGACATCAACAAATAGCACACTGTACAAAAATTCTTATTTTAAGTCTACTTGTTCTGGGTGTGGAGACACGTGTCTATAATCTCAGGTCTTGGGAGGCTGAGGCAGGAGTATTGCCATGAATTCTAAGCCAACTTGAACATAATAAGACTGATTGTGACTCAAAAGAAAAAAGAATCTACTCATGAGTCACAAGATGGATCCAGACTGTGAGATCTAATCTGTGGTCATGCCACAGAGCCATGAGCCTGACTCTATAAAAGTATCAGTATCATATAAGACAAAGAGGATGGAAGTCTGCATTTATTAAGAAGCATAATAAAAATGCATCTTTGATTGGATCCTGGATTAAAATAAAGCTATAAAGGACACCGTTAAGACAACTGGGAGATTTAAATATAAACTTTTGTTAGTATTGCCATTTCATTGCTGATTTTTTTTGGAGTAGCTAATGGTATTATAACTCAATAAGAAAATGTGCTCACAACTTCTTTTCTTCCAGTACTGGATATTTGGAAATTGCACATAGGGTTACTCTATCCCTGACTTATATCACCAATCCTTATTTTTTTAGATTGACACTAAGTGTCTCTTAGTTGCTCAAACTGGCTGCAGACTTGCTGTGGTCTTGCCTTGGCTTCCCCTGAGTAGCTGCTAATACCAGTGTGCCCCGTGGTGCCCAGAATAATTGTGCTTACTTGTAGGAGGTGCATACTGATGTGCAATATGATATCTGCTCTCTTTTTCAAAATGGTTCATAAAATAAAACATAACACACACATGCATACACAAGAGAATTAGATCATAAAGGCAGTGAAATGTTTTTGGCCGCTCCTCTATCTGTCTGAGTAGGAGATATTCATTGTGTTGTTCTTTCTATTTTTCTGTAGGTTTGGAAATTTAACAACAAAGGTGGGAGAGGGGAAAGGAGTGCAGAAAGGGGAACCCACTGTTTCTCTGGTGCTGTCTCTGTTGATTATCTCACGGTCCCCCAGCACTGCTTCTACAGGGAACAGACAAGGGACAAGGGTTTGGTCGTGAGGTGACCAATAGGGGATTTTGCTGAAAGGGGGTGTTCAGAGCTAGGGGGCACAGGTATCCTGAACCTTAAATGTGGGTGTGTGTGCCAGGGCCAGCCTTCTCTCCCCAAATTCTCATATTTGAGCTGAATAGAATGGCCAGGACAGGAGAGAAAACACTGAGGTACATCCTTTCTCGGGGCCCAGACATGAAGGGCCCTGCAAGACTTGTGCCCCAAGCCGGAGCCGAATCTTGGCTCTAGCTCCAGCCTGAGTGGCCAGGTGTTGTGCTCTCCATGACCAGCAGGTGGCATACGTGCCCTTCCTAGGCGCCAGTGCTGGAGAGAAACCAAACCTAAGAAGTTGAACTTGGAGGCAGAGCCAGCCCATCAGACCCTGGACTCTCAAGGGGCCCGCTGTCCACTCACAGATAGGCGCTGGTGCAAGGCAGAGGCTGCGGAACTGGGATTCCCGTGGAAAAGGCCTGGACCATGGCTCAGGCACAAAGGTGGGTGCCGTATGGCCTCCTTTTGCCCTAGCATGCCATTCCATTTTCTGCAGAGGCCGAAAAATCACGGAAAAACTCTTACTTCCAAAACTTGCAATTAATCCAGAGGGAGATTAATGTAAGGAGAGGAGAGCAAGAGCTAAGAAAGAGACAGGATAAGAATGACGATCTCAGTTCACATTCTTTAAGAGCTGACAGTAAGCCAGGGACCATGTGAAATGTTTACATGTGTTTTCTCTCATCTCTTACACACTAACCTGATGAGTTGGGTGCTATAATTATATCCACATTAGAGGTGAGAAAACTGAAGTTTTCAGTTTTCAGCTGTCCACAGTGATGTAGCTAATAAGCTCTGGAGCTGCACTGCAGCAGAGGTGGTCTGCAGGGTCCTTGCAGACCCTTGCTCTGTTAGGCTGGCTCTTCAGAGTGAGGGAGCTGCAGGCTGTGGGTGCCATAACAAAGGATGGAGGAGAAAGGGTCAGAAGGACCCCAAAAGAAGCCATGCTCAGCGAGGCTGAGATATCAGGGCCCCTGTTTTTAGATGCTCGATATAAAGACTGTCCACACTGGCTCAGACCTGGCAGGTCAAAGTGAGGCCTGTTGGAGCCTCAGCCAGTCTGTGGCTCAATGAACATCTTCACCCGAGTCAAAGGGCACGTGTGGTGCTGCCTACTGTTCCCACTTCTCTGCTCCATGTCAATGGGGCTAAAACCACACATGGATCCAAATGGCCAGCTAGCTGAGCCTCACACATGGAAAAGTGGGTGTGCGATGAATGCAGAAAGACCACTCAGGACCCACTCGCTGGTCCTTCTACCCCATGCTTGGGCTTTAGCGTTAGACACACAGCTCGGGGCTTTGACCTTCCCAAGGCCTGACGTAGGCCTTGGCAGTGTGAAACTCCCCCAGCCACTGCTGAGTTTGTCTCAGGCTTGGTGTCTCCTCGGCAATGGTAGGTAAGAAAGGGAGGGACAGACCTGAGCCCTAATGATTTACAGTATAATTCTGTTGAAGGCCAGGGGTTATTACGTCTGATCCATTTTGTCCTATCTCTAATCTGGTGATTATTTCCACTCAGGTTCTTCCTCGATCTTTCTTCTAAACCTTCTGGAAAACAAAACAAAAAGGCTGAGACTGGAAGTCTGAGGGAACGTGCTCCAGAATCACAATTGGCAGAAAATGTCCTCAGGCAATGGGGAAGCAGTAGGGGTACGTGGGGGCTGAATCTACCATCAGGACAGAGGCTCAATTCAGATGAGCCAACAGCTTGGCAGTCTGCCTCCTGCTAGGTAAAAAATTGGACTCCCCGCCCAGCCATCCTTCCTCCAAGAGCTTTCTGCCATGTCCTTGGTAGCATTGTCCACCACCAGGAAAAGATTGCATTGTGCCCAAGGACAGCGGGCTGGAGAGAGCTGTGTGCCATGGTCAGGCCTGGCTGCGGCTGCACGGGCAGGGTGAGTGCACACAGGCCGACAGGGCCAGTCTCACTGTGGACACAGCTCCAGGTCGGAGCGCACGGTGGGTGGGAGGACAGAGAAGGCCAGTGTGCAGGCCACCTCCACGATGCTCACTACTCTGTTCCTTGAGATGGCTGTGGCAGGTGAACCACCATGAGTTCCCATAGGTGGGATCCGGCCAGAGCATGAATAGCATCCATGGTCGGAGTCATCCCTTCCCCAGCTCACTGTCACACTCCCAATCCCGCCACAGGGTGGCACCGGTCCTCTCCACCCTCAGCTACTGGCTGATCTCCCCTCTAGCAAGAAGTCACCTTCAGGCTCAGAGTGTCAGCCTGAGGCCAGAAGCCAGCTAGGTTCAGTGACATCACTTTGCTATCTTTGATTCTTCTTGGATAGGAGAGACAATTCCTTTAAAAATGAATCTGTGTAGGTAGAAACACGGAGATTCTGTATAACAAAAGTGTTAAAAAGATGAGTTTGGGCTGTGGTAGATTTCCTGAAGATGGATTCACTCATGAGTAAGGTTGGGAGGCACTAGATGCACTGAGTTAGCTGTCTGGCCACCCTTAACTTTCTCTTGCCTGAAAGTAGAGCTTCAGGACAGAGCAGCATCTTAGTGGGATCGACTTCATCTGTTGCTGGACACTGGAGCCTGAGGCCACCACCCAGCCTGATCCTTCCAATCCACACTGGGTTTGTTGCGCTGGGCCTGGTGCGATCTGTCCATAGTAGTGACTTGTAGGGAAGCGGGGCAAATGGGTTTGATGGGGTGGCATCTTGGGTAGATTATTTAATGGCTCTGTACTTAGTTTTGTATCTGTGACATGTGGGTGACACTGGTCCCCACCTGAGGTGGTTGGAAAGCTCAAGTGAGAAAATTAAATACGAGTCACATGGTAAAGATGGAACAAAGGGTTGCTGCTATTATTACTATTATTAGCCATGATTGTCAGTGAGTTCGGAATTTTTTTCTTTTTTTGCAAATTCTTGAGAGCTGGGGGTAGAGGGGTGGGGGTAGAGGCAAGAGAATTAGTGAGGCACCCTCTCCTGGAACTTGTTTGTCTGGTCCCAGGCCCGTCACAGTGGCCCCTCCCCCATCACTTTCCCTGGGATCTTTGCCAAGCCTTAAGCCAGGAAACCTTGTTATATTAATTATGAAGAAAAAGCATGTTTTATTTAAAATGCCGGCTGCCGAATATTCTGCCACGCTGTTTCTCTGTGACAGCAGAATTGCTTTTGCATTTAGGAAACTCTAACGAATTTAGAATATAAATATATCTGTGCCTATATACACAGGCAATTCCCTGCAAACTAATTTCCCTAAATACCAAGGTATACTGTCAAAGCTAATGAGTCAGAGTCATGCTTAGGATCAGTTTTAAAAAAATTATGATAAGTTGCAGTTAAATTCAATCCCACCCTTTGGGAGAAGACTGAGCAGATCAGAGGAAGAGGAAGAGGGGAACCTTTTCCTCCTCTCCTAGGCCTGAAAGAGACCTTCCAGGGTCTGAAAGCCTTGCCGAGGGGGGGCTCAAATGTTCTGATCAAAGGACTTCTTTGCTTCTATGGCCCGTATGAGTTTTGGTGTTTGAATCAGTTAGAGGCTGAGGCGGGTCACCTGCCCATCCCATACTAGCTCTATGCTTCCATGGCATTTCCAAGCAATGGCAGACAAGCGCTCTCTGTCTCTTTGTGTGTATCTCTCTCCTCGGCGGCACCAGATAGCAATGCACAGTAGTTCAGGGTGAAGGGTGCAAAGCAGAGCATGGTGGGACCACACAATCTGGGAAACTCCAACTTCCTCTGGTAACAGAGCGCTGGCTGCTCACCTCACAGGACTGTGCATGGTTGTGTGAGCCCAGTGGAACCAGAATGTCTGATTTTGAAAAGCCCAGAGATCTGTGTCTTTGAGTGAAATTTTCTGATTTCCAAATGCTGCTTGGCAACTAAAAGAAAGCTAACCCTCTCTGCAGGCTGAGCTTTCTGGCAAATTAAGCCAGGCTCTGCAGAGTCCTCTCATGAGGCCAAGTTGCAACCTCCTGTCTCTACAACTGTTAGTGCAGCTCTATACCCAGAAAGATCCTTGGGTTTATAGGGCCCAGAAATGTAAGCAAACAAGCATTTTAATTGTGGAAAGCCTTTGTTTGGGGAGCCAGCCTCTGCTCCTTTCTGGGGATGGGCCAAGGTAAGCAGGCCAGGTCCAACAAGCATCGTCCTCTGCCTTCCAACCCTAGGAGAGGTCAAATTCCATTGGAGTTGCCCAGCTGACCCAAATCACTCTAAGAACCACAGCAGGAGAGATTTCTAAGATCATCTCCATCTTTCTTATTGTATTGACCTATGATAGACAAGAACATGGCCAGACCTGTGTCCCAGTCCTGGTCAGAAAGTTTAGCATCTCTGGTTTCTAATACAGAGAGCAGGACTAACAACACACAGCCACATTGGAGGCAGATGTCAAAACCCAATTCATAGAGGAAAATCTGTGTAGACCAGCAGAGAAAGATGTAGGAAGGGAGCGCTGGAGTCCACAGCCAAGATCTTAGACCCATATCTCTTTCATCAGTGAACAAGTGGATATATAAAAACCTAAGTTAAAGATGATCCCAGGGAGTGGCCTGTATATTTGCTGCCTGATCTGAATACATGGGAGACTATGTGGTGTCCTGCTATAGGAAAGACAATGTATACCCCAAGCTTCCTGTCTCTAAAGTTTTTTCAGACACATGTGGAGCTAAGGACACTGCATCCAGCAGACAGGGCCCCAGGTCTGAGCCTCCCGTGCGCACGGTAAGGACCATGCCCCCAATGCAATATGGACTGAGCCTTCTGCCTAAAGCTCAGCTTTGCTACTTCCAAGCCTCCGATCTGGAGCCAAGTTATCCAGCTCCATGTCCCTAATGTGGGAATAGTGACAGTACCCGCTGCTTCGGTTTCTGCTGGAGACGAACCAATGTACAGAAAGCCCCTGGCCGAGCACTCGGGATCCCCATTATGTGGTCGCAGTTGGTTATTATTTTTAACTACATCTGGCCCTGTGGTTTCCATCTCCCGATGATGTCCCAAACTCTCCAAAGCATCTGAGCAGCTTGGCCACTTCCCCTGCATGGCTGTGCACAGGCCTGCGGAAGCCAAGCTGCCTTCTGACCACCTGTCTGGCACACATCTGGTAAGAAAACACTCCAAAGCCTCGAGTCCTCTCTTTGGAATTGACTCAGCTCATTGCCCGAAGGCTATCGTTCATATTTTCTCTTTTATCCATTATTGACTTATAATTTCATTGCTAACCCTAAAAATTCACTGGGGCTTGCAAAAAAGGGATTTTTCGGGACCATTATCCTTTTGTGAACTTCAAACAGAGTGCATCAACCCTTCTCCTTGCCTACAGACTTTAGGCTTAATTCCTTCTGACTGGTACTTTCTCTGGACCTCTTGTGGGCCTCCCATAATTTCCACACCCTTTCTGGAGACCTGTGGGATTTCTGCTACATTTCAGCCCCAGACAGCAAACAAGCAACAGAGTGACACAGGACCCGAATATTTTCTGTAATCACAGCCACCACTTGTGCACAAATCAGGATTTGAAATAAAAGCCCTTTCCAAAGTGAATCACACGGCAGCTTCCTCTGTGGCTAAGCAAGGTGTCTGAAAGAAGAGGAGAAGCTGTTGTCTTAAACACATGCTAAGGAGAAAACCTGCAATTCAATCTGCTTCCTTCAGGAAACGTCCTATGGTGCAAAGTGGGAAATAAAATACACAGGCGCGTAATAAGATGTAGACGTCATGACTATTACCTTGCCCCTCACTCCCTGCCCACTCTCCTCCTCCATCTCCTCAGCAAAGGGGAGCATTCTCTGATTTTTTTTTTGCAGAGAAGTTGTGCTCATTCTGGAGATTTTAAAGGAAAAGAGCTAACATTTATTGAAAACTACATGCATGACTTCGTCCAATCGTGACCTCCCCAAATCTGTGAGAGATTAGCATGGTTTGGAGGCGAGGACAGTGAGGCTCAGAGAGATCATGTTACCAGCCCAGCATTCCTCAACCACAATGTGGCAAAGCTAGTGGCTGATTCCTGTACCCAAGGCCACACTCGTGCCTCGGCCACAGCTGGTCTGGCCCTGTCAGGAGGCTCAACTGCATTTGAAGGTCCTCTTTCCCTTGTCCACACACATCCAGCTGACACTTGGACCTTGGGTGCACACGAACGTGTCCCTTCATCTGAAAGATCTGCAGTCCCCATTCAAGACCTTCTGACGCCATTTGCCTTCCCCACACACCACCACCTGCCTTGGGCTCCTGCTTGCTTTCTCGGCCCCACTTGGTTATTAAAAAAATGTGAAATAGGACAACTGTGGAGCTTCTCCCTATCTAATCCATCTAAGCAAATCCTTGGCCAGGCCATTTGTAGCCAGCAGGATTCCCCTATAAGACCAAGCATGAGTGATCCTATCCCTGGGTAAGCTCTACATAGCTGGAAAATGGGGTCTATGTCAGCACTGGCATATAAATCTATTTTCTGGGGGACAGAGAGTCTATGGCCTTCAAAGGTTTCTTAAAGAGCCCTTTGAGATCTCTGCCTTACAGCGCACAGATTAGGGGGTTTTCTTGACTCAGTCTCCTTTAAGAAGAGGTGTTCATGAAGCATTGCTCTAGGACAGCTCAAGTCTGATGTGTCGCCGCCATGGAACTAGCTGCTCAGCAGAGGCCCAGGTTGTCAGCTCCAGTGTGGTCTGTAGACAGGGAGTCTCGGCACAACAGCCTGTCTTTCATATCTCTAGTTTCTCCTGCTCCCAGCCCAACTGAGTAGTCTTCCTAACAACCTCAGGGTCTCATCCATAGGTATTTAAAAGAACACTCACCCCGGCTGCAGGCTTTCCCATCAGAACAATTAACAGCAGAGCCTGGAGCTCAGACATGCTGGCAAACATCACAGCAGTTTAAGGCCTGGTGCTTTGCTTTCAAGGCAATTTCTTTTGCTGTCTATGCCTTTGAGGGGTGGGAGTCTGTCTCTTAGGATTCGGGCACAAATGAAGAGGATGCAAATTATTAACTAGGCATCAAATACTGTTTAATGTTTAATGTTTTGCAAACTAACTATCTTGATTAAACAAATGGCAACTTTGGGGCTGGGCTGAGTCATGGAGTAGTTTCTCTTCGGGGAAGAAAGTCCCCAAAGAATGTGGCCAGATACAGGTGTGGTGGGATGTGCAGAGCTGTCTGTGCAGACGGCCTGACATACCTTGCCACAGGACAAAAAGGGAGGTACCTGCCTCGAGCCTCTGGGAGAATGTCAGTAGATTTCTGATTGGTCAGATCTCAAGCAGAATTACAGTACGGATGGGCTTCTAATAACATCACACTTTATATTCATGAAAGATAAATTAAAGGATGCAAAACTGCTATTGACAAACATTGATTCTAGGCCCTTTGAAGTGTTGCTTCCACTTCCTTGTTGGCTTCAAAAGTTTTCTTTTATATCTCATTACATAAGGTTTTTACTTTTTAATTATTTTTCTCCTTTCATTGAAGTCTTTCTTTGATCAATGGGAGGGAAAAAACATGATGCTTAGGTTTCAGGACAATTGTTCCTTATTTAGCTACACTGGTCCTGGGTAGGGCTGTATGACACCACAGCTACTTGTTAAGCATGGGTTCTTGGGGTCACAGCTGACTTCTCTATAATACGGTCCTGAGGCCCTGAAAATGCCTGACCACATCAGTGATGTGGAAACACAGGTCCTGAGCTGCTGCTGCCACCTGAGTGACGTGTGCACCTGTGCCTTGTCCCATGTCTGTCTTCTCCTGCCAAAGCTCCTCATTTGGCGCTGGATGGGGTCTGAGAAGATTCCCCACCATGGAGATGAGGAATCGGGACGCACACCATCCAGAAGACAGGTTGCAGGGTTGCTGACTTCCTTCACAGAAAAAGACAGTCAGGACAGGGCAGTAAGAGCGTACAGAGACTTATCAGGCAGACGTTTAAAAGTGCACACTCAAAAGAAACACATTGCAGGCCCTCGGCAGGGAGAGAGCCCCTGGGGGCCAGAGCTGGGGGTCTTTCTAGGAACCTGGGGGTATCCCACAGATGGGTTACTGAAGTGGTCAGTTTTGCTTATTTAGTGGACAAACCATTTTGTTAAAACACAAACCATTTACATGTGTTGGAAGCCAGGAACTGCTGTCTTAATAGTGCACTTTCTGAGGATGGGTGTTGGTAGAAAAGAGTCTAAATTATGGTGAAAAGCAGATACCCCAACACTGAGTTTATAGTTTTACCATCTTTAAGGTCCTTAGGAATTTTTCTTGCAAGGAAAAAAGAAACACATATAACTTTTGTGTCCTGAAGTTGTAGAGTTTTGCAGAGTGAATTTTTAATATTATAATTGTCCTCCTCTCTTTCTATTCGTATTTACTTTTTATGCTACCTCAAGACTACTCAGTAGTGGCTTCCATCTCTGGAAGTCAGTTGCTATGTGAAGCAGTAGCCCAGAAAAAGTGTAAAGTCAATGCCCAGGCGCCAGGTGGGCATGGAAGCACCAGCCTCATCCTGCCACTTCACTGCCCAGGGAACTTTCAGATTGCTTTCTTTTCTCCTCTTGACTCCATCCAACGTTAGGCAGCAAGAACTCTCTTCGAGTCCAAATTCAACTGACTCTGTAATACATGCATTTGCTACTCCTTTTTCCAGAACATTCTTCTCTCACCTTATCCTACCTTCCCAACCTTACTCCAACCTTGACTCTGTTCTTCACACTAACCACAACCACAGGTGGGAAAGTCAACTGAATACATCTTCCAGGTCCTAGTCCAAATACCCTTCCTCGAAAGCTGTGAGGGTATTTTTCCTTTTTATCTTCTATCCAGGTCATAACGATATTCCCATATTGCTAGTTCATTTATATTTGTTCTGTTGCTGCCCCTGTTAGACTGGAGGCACCTGGGGACAGGCTTTTCTTTCCCTCACCACAGAATTTCTGGCAGGGACACCTGGATCTTGACAGGTGCTCAGTAAATTTTTGTTGGATGAAATTAACGAAGGAAAACTTGTTTTATGAAAGTGACGGTGTTCATGTTATAACAGGATACCTCTTGACGGTGTAGCTCACTCAGTGTGAAGAGAAAAAGGATGTTTAAAAAAAGCATTTGTAATATGTGTATATTCAAGAATACTGCATTATTCTTCAAGTATTCACTGCAGAGCCTCTGAGCACTGGTGACGGAGGAATGAAGGAAGCCAACTTGAACTTCACACCTAAAGAACATGCACTGTGGTTTGAGGCTGAGAGTGAGCTGTTAGCTTTCCCTAGCGATGAATAGGAAGGAAGGCGACGAGACAGAAATCCTCCTGGGTGAGGAGTGTATGCAGACTGGGTGTGACACAGTAGCTCAGAGGGTCATGAGTAGAGACTGGGGATTTTGCATGTCGTTATCTGGTCACAGAGCAAGGTCCAAGAGTCAGCACACGGGGTGGGGGGGGTGCATTTGTCGCTTCCCAGAGGCAAAGCTGGGGTCTCAGAAAAAGCAAACATGGAAACATCCATCAAGCCAAATCACTAGATCACTCCTGCAGTGGAGGCATCTCCTTTTCCCTCCCCTGCTTTTTGCACTGGTGACCATCTGACTCGGTGAAGAGACTCCCCAAAACAAACCAGGAGCTTTTCTTCCTGTGTCAACAGCAAGTGAGTAGGAAAACTGGCCATTCACCTTTGTCATCTGAATTAATTTCCTTGTCATGTAATCTACCCTTCAAGTAAGAAGGGAGCAATTTTGCCTTTTCTGCTCATAACTGCAAGCCTCCCACACATTGTCTTTTATTTCCCTGAAGTTTTGTTATGACAATGTGAAATTCAATAAATGTCTACTGAATCCTAAAGGACAGAAATCTCTAAAAGACACTTAATCTTTTTAATTCAGGAGGACAAAGGAGCTGGTTTATCATGTCATATGTTTTTATCCGGAGAGTTGGAACAAACCTACCAAGGACCTCTGGTTTTTAAGTCCAAACATAGAGCCCTCTGTGCTCACCCTGGAGGGGTGTCAGATGGTCCAGATCCTGCTTTGGGTGGCAGCTTCTCAAGTGCTGGGTTACTCGCTGGAGCGGAGCTCCTGTCCCACACAGCCGGCCTTGGAACCTGGTTTTCTAATGGGCAGATGCCTCTGCTCTTTGGAAAGGCACTCTCCCAGTGGCTGGACAGCCCCGCTCTGATGAGCCAGCTTAGGGACACTTTCCAACAGACTGCTGGGTGTTTTATGTTTGTTTTACTATAGCCACAGTGTTCTCCCTGCTCGTTCTTGTCATGGGAGCCCACAGAGAGGCAGGCAAGCTTGGCACCCTGGGCTCAGTGCAGAGGGGGCTCCGGGACGTAGTCTCTGGACCAGTCATGGCCCCTCTCTGGGCCTCCACTTCCTCATCCTCATGCCGCACTGCCGTCCTCAGAACCTACCCAGAAGGCCCTCGCGCCTTCCTCCTGGACACCCTCCCACATCTTCGATGGTGCTGACGGTGGGGAAACAGTGACCACTCAGTCACTCATTCCACACGTGTTGATTGAGCATCTACCCAGCACCAAGCCGAGCTTTAGGGAGTCAAGGAGCCTGAGCGCTAGTCTTGTGGAGCAGCCGTCTTGCAGCACCCTCCTCTTCTGAGGAAGGTGGTAAATCCCTTCGGTCAGGTAAATCCCTACAGTCACCCCTGATCCAAGATCGCATGCTGGCCTTTCCCATTCTCCCCAGAGCCACCTGCATGATCCAGTGACTTCCAGAGGGCCCACTTTGAGGGGAAGGCAGGCAGAAGTATCTTGCTGACCTGCCACAGGATGAGTAGCCATGTGCCCTTGGCCCCAAGGCCCCCCAGCTGGTTCATAGCATCATATTAATGTGAAACACACTGGGGTACATGCCGCATCCTCTGACCAGTAGAACTTCCAGGGAAACTGTTTATCGGGCAGCTTCTGAATTCTAAACTCTTTTATGGTCCTGACTTTATAGCAATTCTCTCCTTTTGTTCAAATACTACTGGGAAGCCCAGGCTCTTCACACTTATCTACTTTCCCAGCCCCTTTTTTATTTTTAATTTTGAAATTTATATTTTGAATTAATTTTATTTATTTTATTTATTTATTTTTTTGAGACAGGGTCTGACTTTTATAGTTCAAGCTGGCCCTGATCTCAGCCTTGAACTCACAGCAATCCTCCTGCCTCTGCCTCTCAAGTGTTGGGATTACAGGCATGAGCCACCACGCCCAGAATTGTTGTATGTAGTTCCTGGGGATCGAACCTGGGCACTTGCACTTGCAAGGCAGGCATCATAACCACTGAGCTAAATGCCCAGCCCCCAAATTAATTTCATTTTCAATTTAACTTTTTAACTTTAATTTTGACCCTTAGCAGGGTCTCGCTAAGTTGCCCGGTGAGATCTGAATTTGCCATACTCCTGCAGCAGCCTCCCTCAGCACATTCCAAGCACGTGCCACCACACCCGGCTTCATTTCAGGCTTCATAATGACCAAATAGGTAATTTGGTCCATTTTGCAGAGAGGTTTTTAACGTGGCCAAGTCCACATAACTTACGAGGGGGCCGGGGTCTGAAGTCTTGCTGTCCTGCATGGACTCCTGGGGCTTGTGACAGTGCCATCTAAGCACTGATGCAGAAAATATATCCAGAAGCAGAGCTTGCCAGCCGACTAACAACTCACATTTTCTCACCTTGCTCACTGTCAGTGAGCTGGCATGGCCACAGTGTTGTTTGAAGAAATCATGTCCTTCCAAAAGAGCAGCCACGCTGTCTAGGCCTGGTATCCTGGGAGACAAAGCCACTGGTATTTGTGCACAGGAATCTTGTTGGGAGCAAGTGTAGGGGCAGGGGGAGAGAGAGGAGACTGCGCAGAGGAGGTAGGGTTGCAGTACTGTTGTGACGGGGTCCATCGGGCAGAGTCACTGTAGTGACCTGGGTGAAGGGGTTGCAGCTTGCCCTGGGATGTCCCATCCCTGGATATGGGTGACCCCGGGGAGGAGCACTGCTTTAGGCAACTCTGTTTCTTGGACGAGAGGAACTCAGCAAAGAGCCCTCAGCATGCCACAGCTCGCTGCTGAAGGACGGGTACCCAGTTTGTGGGCGGGACACGGAGCACCCCACAGCAGCCCCCTAGACACCCACTGGGAATGTGCTCTGCACCTGTGGGCCCCATCTCTGATCAGGAAAGCGGAATGGCTCAGCCAGACTTTGAATAAAGCCTCTAGTCTCCTAATCAGAGGTGGCTGAAGCCACACACGTGGCCAGGCTGATCCTCAGGCAGCAAGGACAGATGTTCACTCAGATGAATCAATACCAAGGAGAAAACCAGCATGCCAATATGGAAATCATACTCTCTGCACAGCTACTAAATAGAGCTACAGATTTCTAGCTTGAATTCCTTACTGGCCAAAGGGAAAAGAGAAATGTGATCATTTGGTATGATTTGCATCACATTTAAATCAGTTTTATAGGAAAAATAATTTTGTCTCTCATGATCAATTTTGATTTCCTAAAAGCCTTACAACTTGATGAGTAGAGAGGGGACTTGAATAGACAGAGTGGGAATCCCCACTCACACGAGACTCCTCAGTTCTACACACCTCTTCGGAACGTCCAGGGTGCTGCCCCTCTGTGGACAGTCGGAGTTCAGGAAGAACCCGTGGCATTTGCCATATTCTCAGAAGCCAGTGCTGAGCCTCACAGCACACAGCAGATGTTCAGGCAGCGCCAGCCGAGGTCAGAGGGAACGAAGAGCTCCCTCCACAGCTTTGCATCTGAGAAATGCTGCAGACCACACCGGGTTTTGCCAGCTGGAAACTTGGAAATCATCACTGATGCCGCCCTTTCTTTCCTCTCTTCAAACCCAAGTCACAGGCATGTGTCCGCTTCCAGAATGCACCTCCATCTCTGCGGCTGGCCCCGAGGTCAAGCCTCCCCGACTATGCCAGCAGCCGGCAGCAGCACTCTCCCCACCCCCCCCCAGTTGTTTTCATTCTTTCTTCCTGCTTCACTTATTCCATAAGATCCAGTAGCGTGCATCTTCCACACACAGACTCAGGTCGCAGTACATCGCTGCTGAAAATTCTTCAATAGTTTCCCTTCGCACTCCAAACAGAACTCAGATTCCCACCGCGGCCCGGCTTGATACGACCCGTGTCTAGTTCTCCAGCTGCATTTCAGGTTCCTGTCACGTAATGTTCTCCATGAGCCTGGAGCATGTCTGTCACATTCACTGTGTCTTCACGCCTGTCTGGACCTGGCATGAAGCAGAATAAGTGTTTGTTAGGTGGATAGAAGGAAGGATGGATGGATGGATAGCTTGTTGTTTGTCTGGCTGGCTGGCTGGATGAGTGGGTGGATGGGTAAATGGATAAATCAATGGATGAATGAATGGATGGATGGATGAATGGAGAAAGAGGTGGCTGAAGTCTGGGTGGGTGGATGAAGTAACAGTGGGCAGTCACATTTCATCAGAAGGCAGAATCCCCTCTCTTGGCCAGTTTTCCAAGCAAGCCCTGGACTCCATGTTCAGAGGTGCCTCCCCTGGCACTTGGCCCCTGGCCTGGCATCATGGGCAGTTCCAGCTGCTGAGATCTACAAGCTCCAGAACACTGGCAGAACCACTGGAAGCTGCGCAACCTCCTAGGGCAGCCCCGCCGGTGGGAACCAGACACCTCAGGATTGTCACGCGGTAACTGATCTGCCCATTTGTACTTGTTTCTTGGCTTTCATCTTTCAGCGTGGCTTCAGTCTTCGCTCGCATTCTAAATTTCCTCTGTTCTGCAGTTGTCTATGGCAGAGCGAGAGAGAGCGCTTCCTG
Source organism: Petromus typicus (assembly GCA_004026965.1). NCBI lineage: Eukaryota > Metazoa > Chordata > Mammalia > Rodentia > Petromuridae > Petromus > Petromus typicus. Next base: position 28,382 of record PVIR01000686.1, on the reverse strand, counting down.
ATCTCTCCCGGCCCATCAATCAGCTCTACGAAGCACCGTCTGCTTCCTTGGATCTCCAGGCTCACAAAGAGCTATCACCTGGGCTTTGTGATGTCTCTTGTTCTAAGTGCATCTTTGATTTATTAAACATTTTTGAGTAAAATTCTGCATACGTTTTGCATGTTGGAAAGTCCCCACCCCCTTCCTTCAATGTAATAGAAAACCTGAAAGAGCGGAGGGATCTTGAGATTGTCTCTTTCTGTCTAGACTTATTGGCTTGCTGACTACAGGATGCTGTGATGTTTTCCAAAGCCTTTTCACTTTTGGGGACGGGAGACCTCTGAGCACGTATCTAAAATGTACTTCCAGACACTGCCTGGCTCTGCCATCTTCCCTGAGCACATCTGCATGCTAACTCTGTGTTGTACTAGCCAAATCCTGGGTTAGCATCAGACAGCTCTGAGAGAGCAGCCACTTACTTGCTGTGTGATCTTGGGCAAGTTGCTCAGCCTTTCTCAGTGTATCTTCAATAACTTTTGTGTGGGCTAAATCAGATGATATTTGCAAAAAGATCTGACATGGTAAGCAACTGATTTGTTTTACTTTACCCTATTCTCTTATTTTACATTACTTAATTTATTTCTTATTTCTTATGGAAATTGTATCATCTTTCTCTAAATTGGCACAATAGTCAATGAAATTTAAAAAACAAAAAAGCAATGCAATTTTTATGAAAGAAGACAAGAGCAGAAACAACAGTAGCAACAGCAATATATGCACAGAGCAGAGTGATTCATTTCAGGGAAAGACTTTGAGTGCCGAGTCCCATGTACACCATGGAGCCTCTGTCTGCAGAGAAAGCTGAACCAGGCAAATCCACACACACCCGCAAAGCTGGTCCTTGCCAATGCTGACCCTGAAGCACACTGGGTACACGGAAAGGCACATGCGAAGAATGACAGTGCCAGTGGGTCCTGACAGCCAACACGGGCCAGCTGTCACTGCCCTTGCCACACTCCATCTCGGGCTGCTTGGAAAACCATGGGCTCTGGGTGACTGGCTGCTTCTTACAGAGTGCAAGCGCCTCCGTGGTGGACACAAGAAGACAGACCTCACCCACCTCCTCTCCTCAGAGCCTCGTGTCCTGGTCCGATCGATACAACTCTACAGTGTTGCTACCAAGGGGGTTAAGATGGGCCAGGTTCAAAATGATTGGGCCCAGACCAGCACCTCTGAGTGTTCTGAGGTGGTTTGCTAAGTGACCCATTCTCCAAGGTTTTGAAGATGAACTGGAGCTTTCAAAGTCACTATCAAGTTACATCAAGAGTGGGTTAGGTGGCATAAGGGGCAATGAAGAGGTATTTTGCTGATGAAATGACCCCCCCTTCAAGGCATACGGCAGAAGCGATAACAGGTAACTGCCCCAGCCTAAGCCCAGTAAGAGTTGGAAGAAGAGCAGGTTGCCGAGTCTCTGTAGCTTGGACGTGCAGGCCGAGACCACATATTGTGGCTGGTCCTGCTGCTGCAGCCGCCCTTTCCCTAAAAGTCAGTATCAAGCAGCTTTCATGCCTTTTTGCTGCCCCATGGAGCTACTTTTGCTGTGAAGCCCCCGGGCTGAGAAGGAGATGGACAGCTTCCACCCTACCCAGTTCTCAGAGAAGCCTGCTGTCTCCAGAGAGACAGTAGCTATTAAGGGGACAGTGGCTCAGTTCGATTGATGGCCCACACGTGGTAGGCCATGCTCACCCTGGGATGTAGTCAGAGAAAGGCCAAGGTTAGAACAGGCAGCCAGGTCACAGAATCAGAGAATAGGAAGTCTGGACAGTGTGGCCAGAAGACACACTTGGCCTCTAGGGTTGGGGTTCTTTTCAGCGCCCTCTTTACCAGCTTTGTGCTCCTGGTCACACGAACAACTTTCTGGAGCCTATTTTTTTCTTCCGTGGTGAAAAGGACAATCACCTGCCTAAGGTTGCCAGCATTGTGCTTCATAAACACAATGTTCTTCCCAAACACAAGGGCTCATTGTCTCTTTGCCCCGGCTGGTCACCCTGTCCTCTGGATTGCTGAGTATTGATCCGTGTGCTGTCACCGTGTCCCAGTTTGTGGACTTGGCACTTACCAGTTGGCCTGACAACGGGTGGTTTTGTCTGCTACTTCCCCTTCTCAAAGATTTGTTCCACCCTCTGACCTGTTGACTGTGATTCCCAACTTTGAAACACTGGCCCAGCCCAAGATGGGACCTTCGAATAGGGCCTGGGACCATTCTCATCTGCTAGAGCACCAACCACATGGCTTTCGTTCTGTCCTTTCACTCCATTCTCTCAGTCTGCTCTCGCAGGACACTTGGGGCTCAGGCCTTCAGCAGCACACTTTCCTGGGCTGGTGTAGTACTCCCCAGCCTCCCAGCCCTGCCCTCCAACCCAGCCTTTACCCACTAGATAAGCCTTCTTCTAAAACATTAGACTAGTGTGTCACTTTCTGCTTCAAGCTCATCAGCAGTGCTTCGCTTGTCTACAGGACAAGGTCCAGGCCTAACAACATGACACGGGAGGCCCCTCTAATCTGGTTCCAGGTGGCTTTTACTTTCTTGTCTTCTCACCTGGCTTTCTCCCTCACTTTGTCTTCATTTATTAATACTCATATTCATACTCTTTCACCTTCTGGTACTTAGAGAGCCTTACCCTTTCCTCTTTAGAAGAACATACTGAGGGTCTCCTGATTGAAGTTCTCTCCCTCTAGAAGTCAGAGGCAACTCTGTACCCTGAGGATTCCAGGAGCACCTTGTCTACGTGTGGCCTTACTACCTTGGTGTCACTACTGGGGACACTTCAGGGCTGAGACTATGATGCTTTCACTTGCTCCCCGGGCATGACACACAGTAGGTGCTTGCTATGGTGGTGTCCAGAGGCCCCCCAAAACCTCATGCAGTCCTAGGTGGAGCTTTTCAGAGGTAGCTTAATCTAGGGTGTGTGATGCTGGGATTAAAGATGTGCAGTTACTGAAGCAATCCACTGATTGGTTTGGCACCACCCTAATCCCAGTAGTCTGGATAAGATAAAAGGGACAGAAAGAGGCCCTGGTTGCTTTGCTACCTTCTGTCCTCCCTGAACTGTTGTCTGTCTGTCATGTACCACCCTGCCTTAGAGCCAGTTGATTATGAATTAAAGCCTTTACAAGCTGTGAGTTAAATAAACCTTTCCCCCTTTAATAGCTGACACTTTCGGTGTCAGGTATTTTGTCTCAGTAACTCATGTAGTGCTCAGTAGTTGTCTTCTGACTAAAATGGTAGTGTACACACTACCTTGGGGTGGGTGGGATAACAAGGATTTTAGAGGGGCATTGGAGGGAGAAAAAGGGACCAGAAAAACAGGTTTGGAGACAGCAGTCACAGCCTCTGCAGACAATGGGTCCCCAAATCCAGTCTGAGTGCATTCATATGTTTAGCCTTTACATTTATCCTTAGAGCTAAGTCAACAGAAGGGCAGCAACAGCCAATAAGCAAAGGCAGCATTAGTCAGTGGCCCATGGAAATTGATTCTCACGGACACAGAGGCCTCCCTTGATCGCTGCCATTCTTGTTGCCGTCAGGCCTGATCTCCCACTGGCTCCCACCCTGGTCTTTGCTGCAAGCCCATCCTGAGGTCTGGTGTTCATGGGCAGGAGTGACGGCGTTGGAGGGTTCAGGCTTGGCCCTGGGGCCCCCACTTTCTAGCTCTGTCATCTGGAATGGCTCATTGACCCTTTGAGACTAATAATGCCAGTCAGATGAGTCAGTGCATGTGATGGTCTTGGTTTCGTACTTTGGTAGTGGTAAGCACTCGATCAATGTACTGTAGTGATTATTTTTATAGGCTACTTAAGAGAATGACATTAAACAATCACAAATATACACATATTACAGGAGAGAATTATTAATGTGCTCTGTAGAATATCCTGGTGGCGCTTTGATGGAGCTGACATTCCATTCTCTCTCACGTGGACTTGAAGAAATCATGAAAACCACTATACAGACATCTGGCTTGCTTTCTAGAACAAAGAAGAAAACTACATGTCTTCTGGAAGCTCATTTTGTGGTTGGATTTGAGAATTTGTGGTCACACAGACGCCAACAGACTCTAGAAATCTTCAGGTGTCTGGGTCTCTGTCTAGGTGAGTTTCCCCTGACCCTTCCTCACGTGTCCAGTTCTCGGACATCTTCACTGCAGACATCTTTGAAACATTTATACTGGAGGTAGCACCACCCCCAGAGAGGGATATGAAAACCTAAAAAGTCATCAGAAGTCTCCTGGTTTTTGAGAAAACATTAATTCACCACATGTTGTAGTTGGGTTCTTCTTTCATGCGTAGTTTGAGGAGGCCTCAGCCTGACTGGCATGAACTGGCTGTGTATTTCTCAGTTCTACATTCAGGCATCTCACACTGGCAGCTTGATCTGCCGTGTGGGAAGATTTGAAACACTGCAAATGCTACCAGATCAGGGCTTTGTACTAACCCAAAGGGTAGCTAGTTAAAGTTCACCAGCACTCCCGGTCCCCATGAGATATGAGAAATATAGAGATGAAGTGACTCAACATGAGTTTAGAAAGAAAATGGCCAAGTGTAGGGCTTTTTAGAAAAGAGAAGATTTGAATTAGGCTTCCAAGTGAATGTGACAGAATAGATGGATGAATGGATGGATGATGGGTGGACTGATGGGTGGAGAGAGAGGTAGGGAGAGATAGACAGCATGATGTCCCCTCACAGTTGCCCACGCACAGGACCCATGGAACACGCAAACTCACATAATAAAAAGGGATTTGTAAATGTGCTTAAGGACACAGACCTTTCAATACAAATACTATTTTCTATTTTCTGAGGAATCCAAATTGTAAGGTCATGAGTCCTTAAAAGACAGCAAAGAACTCCTCCTGGTTGGGCCAGAGAAATGAGACAGGGAAAAAAGGATGGATTCAAACAGTGGAAGGCTGAGTTGGAAGCTGGGGAAAGGAGGCCACCAGTGAAAGACAGAGGTGGCCCCTCAAACCTGAGAAAGCCCCGAGAGGACAGCTGACGAAGCATAGGGATGAGTGGAGAGCTCTGCCCCTCCACTCCTCAGTGTTCGGGCAGATATCTGACCTGAGAACTCCATAAGGACAAATGTGTGCTGCTCAAGCCACTATGGAGGATAATTTCTAGGGCAACACTGAAATAAAAACATGAAGAATGAGGCTCAAATAAGTTGCTGAAGGAAACAGGGGGAACCCGCCATGTAGGGGCACTGACCTTAGCAAAGCCTTGGGGGACGAGGGAAGCTGGTACAGTTGGCAAGAGCAGAGGGTAACTCTGCGTCCACAAGGGGCCCAGGAGGAAGCCCGGTGGGACAAAACCAGGGAAATGGTGGCAAGTGACAAGGACAGAAGTAAAGGCTGTCTTAGGAGAACGAGAAGGAGCTGCAGATGTAGATGCTCACAGGCCCAGGCTGGTCACCAGAAAACAGTGGAACAGGATGGCAGGGAAGACAGACAGCAGGAGGTGGCAACTCAGGCTGCAGACACTGGGGAATGGTGGGAGCTGCGGCGAGCTCTCCAGGTCTAGGTAGTCTCACCCCGAGTCAGCCTACAGGAGGATGGGCTGAGGGGGCCAGAGAGGTTATTCCAAAAAAGCCAGAAACCCAGGATCCTCCAACATTGCGAAGTTGGTGACTAATGCATTGGCTTTTAATCTGTGTTTGTGTCAGCATCATCTCTGCCAAAGAAAGCACAGCTGTGGTTGGCTTCCGACCTTCACCTTTGGCTTCTGGCACTTTCTGCAGTATCTTAGGTCCCACACTGGTCCTTGTTTGGACCAGTGAGGTCCTGGGGTAGTGACCCCTTTAGGGGGCAGAGTGTAGACTTCCTGTTACTATGGGCCAAGTGTTTAATTATGTAACTAATGGAAAGAGAGAAACAGAGAGAGAGAGAGATAATATTATCCCTTCTCTTCCCAACCCTACTGCTCCCCACCCTACAAGCTTACTGTTTGTTGATTGAGCAGTGGCTTTCCCTGACCCAAGTGAGCCTTCAATTGATGCCAAGACACACCCCCCCCCACCATTTTGCCCACCACAATTTGCCCAACTACCTTACCAGCCTCAGGAGAGATGGGGAAAGGGAGGGGACTATTATTTAGACTTTTTCTCATAAATTAATTTATACTGCATTTATCTGAACAGAAGTCAGTATTTTTCTTCTGCAAAGCTACTATGTGACTGTCTGTCTGTCTGTCTGTCTGTCTATCTATCTCTTATCTGGGGTTGATTTTCTAACTTCCCTATAGTACTAGATTCAGCACTGCTAAGGAAGCAATTCTAAGTAATAAAACATACAATACATGAGAAAAAAATCAAATCCAGAGAACTCTGGGCAGAGCTTGGAGGGAGCAGATCTCTGTCATTTTTGGCCACAGCACTACATAACCAGACACGGCAGCTGGGACCAGAGGTTTCTCTCAGAGCTGAGCTGGGTCCTGGTAGGAGCCGGTCTTGGAGAACACTGGATTCATCACTGATCTGTGGTTCTGGGTCCCGGGTTTCAGGTACAGAGCCTCGAAGGATGAGTCTTTCTGGGCTCCTCTCCCTTACTTCACAGAGCTTCTGCGAAAACTAAATTCCATGAAGCTTGTGTCAAGGATGTGGCAGTCATTAACCCCGTTTTGTAATGAGGACCTGGGGACTCAGAAAGGTGAACTCACCTGCCGCTGTCGGTGGGTCAGTGGAACAGCCCGAGTGAGAACGCGGGTATGCACTGCACGAAAGGGCTGGGCTGGGCTGGGCTGGCTCAAGCTTCTCTTTGTCAACAGAACTCACATAACCTCAGGGTCCAACCTGAGCACCAGCCAGAGGTGGTGAGGCTGCTGCCCCGCACGCAGCTTCAGGAAGAGTAGACCTGCCCCTAGGGCGATGGCAACCACTTCTGGCACAGCCGGGGAAGGACGAAGATGCTGCAGCTTTGATGGGAGACAAGATCTTGTCCAGCCGTTCCAGCAGATGGCTTGCTTTGAACAGATAGCTGAGAATAAAGGCGAAGAGAGAGTAGAGGGGAGGAGGGAAGGGAGGGTGTGGGGGAGGGAGCTCCCCGCTTGCTGGCGTGCAACCCCAGGAGAGTCTCTGATGACCAGAGGAAAGGCTTTGAAAAGTGGAGGGGCAGCGCCTCAAACCCTGCTCTCTGAAAGTGGGGGTGGAACCCAGCAGCAATCACGTGGGGACCCCTGCTGTGGACCCAGGGAGACCGGCAAAGAGTTCCTGTGGTGCGGAAAAAGTTAATGGACCACTTGCAATGCATCAGCCTGTAATTCCAGTCCTCTCATTCACACTTGGAAACCCTGGGGATGGAGCTGTTGAGCTGCTGCGTCTTGCGACCAGGCCAGACTACGCACTCGGAGCATGCGCAGAGCCTACTGTGGGCTGGTCGCCATGTTAAATATGGCTGCCCAGGTGTCTCAGTTTGAAAGGCTCCTTCCCTCTCACATTTCCCTGGACCACTTACCGGTCTCGGGTGATAGTATCTGGAAAGGACCTGAACACTTTCCTACAAAACTAAAGCATTTATGTCTCTGGTTACCAAAAAGGACCTCCGTGGACGCCTCCTGTCCATTCTCCAGGAAGGACATCTTAAAGCACAAACCTTGGATCATGGCGACTCCCTATTGAAATCCTTCAGTCCTTATTGTGCTTAAGAAAAAAAAAATTAAACTTCTTAATGGGTCAACTGGGTCCTGCATGATGTAGTCTTCACCTCTGGTTGTCTTACCTTGGACAGGCCTCTTGTTTGCCGCCAAGTTCCAACTGAATGGTCCCTCCTGACTCAGACACACGCTGCTCCCCGACACTGCCGCCGGCCTTGTGCACTGTTTTTCTCTTCCTGAGCCTCCCTCAGGCTGCTCTTTTCCAGTCTGGTTCCTCTCACTCTCATACCCGGTGGCATTTCCCTCCAGAAAAGAAGTCTCATCTTCTTTAGCTAGGCATCTTTCATGGAACTCTCACCACCTGGCATTGGTTTATTTCTTGTCTGCCCCCTTCTGGGGTCAAAGCAGGGAGAGGCTGTGAGTTTCTTGAATCCTCATCTCTAGAGCAGGTAGCAAAGCAGACGTGAAAGTCGGGAGCGAGCTGGCATGGGGAGGTCAGACAGAGAGTCCTTCTCCGCCTCCGCATCTCCTAGTGGGCGCTGTGCTGGTGGGGTGAGCTGGAGGGACTCTGAGTCCTGTTTCGTGTTTGGGTCGCTTTGCAGGGCCAGGGACACCAGCTTCTTCTGCGTCCCCCTCTTTCTCTCTTTTGCTGGTCTAAGCAGTGCAGCAAAGCTGTGAACTGTTCCTTCCGATCGCTTTTCCTCAGCTATTCTGAGATCATAGAGGTGAAGACGTGGGCAGGAAGACACTATGGCATGAACAGACATGCACACCTCTGTGTATAAAGTATGTAGAGTCATCAACAGGCTGCACGTATGTGAGAATGTGAAGCTGAAGACTCTATGGACCGGTGACCTGGTAGTGTTATAACAGGGCACTCCTCGTGTTGGTGGTGACGCTGGCCTGAACAGACCCACTGCACTGGCAGTCATAGGAAAGGAAGCACACCCAGCTCTGGTGCTGTATATCACCTAGCGATGATGATGCTCAGCGACGTAACTAGCTTATGTGCTCGCCGTATGATACTTCTTAACATGACTTCAGAGTGTATTCCTTCAACTTTGTAAAAGAAATTTTACTGTAAAACTGTGTCCTGTGTGGTATCAGCAGTAGCCTCCTGGATTTTGCATTCACTATGCTGGTCTGTCTCTCTCTTTCTCTGTGTTTCTTTTTCCTTTTTTTTTTTTCTTTTTTGTGGAGCCAGAAATTGAGCCCAAGGCCTCTTTGCACCGAGCTACTTCTCCAGCACATTGTTAATCTTTATTTTGAGAAAGTCTTGCTAAGTTGCTAAGTTGCCCAGGCTGGGGTTGAACTTGCCGTGTTCCTGTCTCCATCATCTAGAAAGTTTGCGTACATTTGCTAAGGATGCTGATTGTGCTCTGACAAAAGAGCCTCACGGTGCATCTCCCAGAACCAAACCTGTGGCTAGGCAACACATGACTATATTTTTAAATAACCTTTGAGAATGCAATATTTGCAGAAAGCTGACCAATGAAGGAAATATGTACTGTGATTAGCTATCACAGTGGGGAGCATGGAGGCTGGAGAAGAGTAGAGTCTCTGAGGGAGCAAGGTCCTCATCTGCCCAAGTCCAAGTCTTAGGTAAAATCAGTTCTTGATAAAGTAGGAAATAGATTACTTGCAAGCTTGGAGGTGAACAACAGAAATAAGAGCAGAAACAACTAAATTATAATGAAGTTGCTCCTGGGTTTCTGAGAAAAGGATCATTTTTCATTATAAGCCAGTGAATGAGCGCTATTTATTTTTAAAAATCATATGTTTGTGTAAATTTGATATAACTTAAATTGTTAGTGAAGAATATGATCATATTGTATTCCTAAAATGTACTAAAACTGAATTTATTTAAAAATAAAATAAATTTTTAAAACTTTTAAAGATTATAATTCAGTGGTTTTGATACATTTAAAAATATTTTATAGTTTCAAAAATAGTAATTTTTAAGGACAAGGAAAATGGCAGCTGAGAGGGTGGGATAGGATAGAAGGCACTAGACCTCTCCACTGAGGCCCTTTCCCCTGTCCCCAGGCTAGTGACATAGGCTGACTTGTGCTCCTGTATGTTCGCACACCTGTTCCGCCCCAGCCATGCCCCAAGCCTGTCAAAGGTCCTAAACCAGCACATACACCTACAGTCTTTCCTCCTCGGATTGTGGTAGAGAAAATTAATTGCAGAGAAGTCCTGCCTGAAGACCCTGAGTACTGTCCATAGCAACACAAGGGTCTCTGCAGTGGAGTGTCCTTCCCTGAGCCCCTGGGGCCTGAGGATGTGACCTCGGGACACACTCCTGCATGGCTGGTGGTCACCTTGCTACAGAGGGTATATCTGACTTCACCTGGATCCTGCACTCCTCTGCATCCTACCTGGTGTCCCTCAGAGACTGGCCAGGAGGAACTGTTGTTGCTTTGTTTTGTTTTTGCCAAGAGCTGGCTCCTTTCTCTCCCTCTGCTCTGGAGCTCTTTCTCTGGCCTCTTTACAGAGCTGATCTGGTCACTCTCGCTGTCCCACAGGACCCACTTCCCACCACCCCTGCTTTGCGGGGTTCTGCTGCATGCTGGGCTCTGTGACATTCCTGCTCCTGACGCAGGCATCACAGGACCCTCTCTGTAGTGCGACAGCTCACGCTTTCCCCCTGCAACTGTAAAATCACTTGGCTACTATGTAAGCCATCTGCTCCTCCGAGTAAGCCCTGCCCTCCCTGGACCCGCAGGCCTCTCTAAAGACATACAAATCCCATCAAGCTGCTGCAGAAGCTGCTGGGACCACCTGACATCCCATGACCCCTCGGCACCTTCCATGCCGATCTTCTGCCTTCTGACCTAGACTGGAGTTCTTTGGAGCTACTGTTGCCTCCCCGAGGAGGCCGTGGTGCTGGTGACAGGAGCAGAGCACCAAGGAAGGGTGGCTTCCCTGCATCCTCACCTGGCTTGGGAAGCAGCCCGGCTTGCCCTGCCAGCCAGTTGGTCTGCAGAGCAGCAGTGTGGGCACTCACTGCGCATCGGCCAGCCACGGTCCCCAGAGTGAACCGCTGTGTGCCTCGAAGACATCTGACCACCATCCACACAACCCCAGCTCCTTCCCTCTCCCTCTCGCTGCCTCCCACAGTCCTCCAGGAAACTCTCACCCTCTATTCGTCCTCCGCAGGCTGGTCTCACTGTCCTTTGAGGCAGAAAAGGACGCAGCCCAGCTTTCTGCAAACAGCTCAATGCCCGGTTTTGCCTAGGGACTTTCTCTTATCTCTTGCTCTCCTTTTTCAGAATGATGTTCAGGGCTGGTTTCAATTTGAGGATTAATCTAACCCAAGTGCAGAATCTACTTCTCTGCATGAAAAATGCTCTTGGTCTGTTGTTTATCTGCCTTCCTCCTACTCCCGCCCTAATCTTTGGAGCTTAAAAAGGCTTAAAATGCTTCTTAGGCATGGAATGGTTCTTATAAGGCAACTATTGATGAGCTAAACAGAAATGATTTTGGAAGTTAGTGTGAGAACTTTTCTCTCTGATCGCCCTGCCATATACCAAGTGGAAGAATGGAAAGAGTCGGCCTATTGTTTCCCATTGCAGACCCTTTCTTCCCCAGGGGAAGGGGGGCCCTCAGGTTCTTCATTCAGAGCAGCCTGTCCCTTTGCCACTCAGCCGGTCTAAGGCGATGGTCAGTGTGACTGCCTCACCCCAGCTCAGCCGGAGTCTGGGTGTTCAGCTGACTATCAGAAGAGGGACATTTTCCTCCCCATCTTCCTGCCACTTCTACTGCCATTCATTTGTGGGACAACTACATCTGAGAATAGAACAGTGATATCCCCCTTGTAGTTTGACAACTGCCTCTGCCTCTCCTTCCTCTCACTGCTTGCTTGTAGCCCCATGAGGGAAGCACAGTGACTTCATCACCAAGTGGCAGGAAACCGAGGCTGACAGGGGAAGTGCTTCCCAAGGGATCTCAGTTGCCAAGGTGTACAGTTCAGATTCGAACCCAATGCTCTGTCTCCCTAAACTCCCTGGCGGCCCCACGTTGGCCCAGCTGCTTCCTGTAGTAAAGACTGGGACTTCCAGATGGGCGAGTGGAGTAGGTGGCTATGGGTGAGGTCTGAGCACTTGGAGATAACAAGAAGGGTAGAAAATCATTCCCAAATTGTGTCAGTTACCGCCTGAGTGGAGAAAGACAGAAGGAAATTTTTCTACTGGAACGAATATGCACGGGGCAATTTAGCGCACTGGGGAGTTAGAGTCAGTGACGTCAGCCCCACCTTGGCTCGGTTCGCGTTGACCTTGCAGCTGGGAAGCCAGAGTGAGGCCAGGGGATTGAGAAAGTGCTGACTTTTCTTGGGGGGACAGAGGCTGGAAGATGTGGTGACCTCACGCCTTCCCCCCACTCTACATGTTTCATGGGAAAACAGGAAATACAGCATAGGACCCTGCAAACTCATGGCACTGACACTAGCATTTGAAACCGTCATGTATATGCTGAAGAAAACAGTTAATGCTCAACGCTTTCCTTTCAGTGTTTTACGTGGAAGGCCAAAATTGGCACGAAGGAGGAAGAAGGAACTTAGAAATCAGAAGAGAGACTGGGACTTAGGTAGGAAAATCTATGGACATTTTTCTTGAGTCTCGGAAGGAGCGAGGCTATAGGCTGTCTCTTCTAAATCACCCGAGGAACATGTGAGATGTACTCGGGGAAGTCTGCAATACCCAGCGGTGTCCTAATGAAATAATACTGGGCATATCCCCCAGAATTCTACAGGGAGGACTTACCAGGGCCCCAGATGGGGATTAGGCCTAATAAATCACATTTCAGGATGCAGGATACACGGCGACGTCAGGGCTGTGTACACACAGGGACGGCCCTGAGCGCGGAGGATCCATCATCCTCAGCTTAGACACACAGCAGGCGCCGAACAGCAGGAAGTGGCCTGGAATGTGTCCCGATGAAGTCGTCCCCACAGTGGAGAAGGAAATATCAGCTGTCATGCAGGGAATATTTACCTTGGGGGGATTCGGGAGCCCCAGGGACTTGGCTGACGCATTTGTGAACCTCTGCCACCTTCCTGAGAGCTTGCAGCCTGGTCCGGGGCTCCCCCAGGGAGGCAGCCTCCCCAGTCCAGGACAGGGGCTTCCATGGCTACGGACACTGCAGTATCTTGTGTATTTTATGAAATTCAGCGTCTCTGCGGCCTCCAGCAGTTCCTCACTTGGGCCACGAAACGCAGCTCTAGACATTACCAAGCGGCCCCAGGGTGGGGAGATGGGTAAAATGTTCTCATTTGAGAATCACTGGTCTACACAAAGAAAGGCAACGATTAGTTTGTTTCTCTACCTCTGAAACCTGTCCCAAGAGTATGGCCAAAGTCCACCACAGCCCCAGCGTCCCTCGTGCTCATCTGTCCACCTTCCCTCTCTCTCTTCCCTCATGTGCCGAGCATACCACGACCTCCCGGAAGTTCACAGCTCGCTCCTAGCTCGCCCCCTCATGAGAGTCCACGATCCCTGGGCCTGGACTGTTCTCTGGGCTGCATTCTCCCTGCATCTGCATTGCTTGTCTCCATGAGTATTCAGGTCTCCGCGCCCATGTCAGGTCCTCGCAGGCTCCTTCCTTTAGCCATCCTGCCAACCTCTTCTCCCTGGCATTAGTTACCGCCCATCTTAAGCACATTCTGCTTATCTTTCCCCTGAGAACACGGCCTTCCTGAGCACAGGACTTTGTACGCACAACTAATTGTCATATTCTGTCTTAAAATGTGCCTGCAGAGTGTTGATCTATGACCCAGAGAAACCGATGCTATAGCCAGCATGTATTGGCACACCTGTAATCCCAGGACTCTGGGAGGCCGAGCCAGGAAGATCACAAGTTCGAGCCCAGCTTGGACAGCTCAGTGACTTATCAAGACCCTTGTTCAAAATAAAAATAATGTTGGAGCAAAGAAAGAAGGGCTGGGGAGGTCAGTGCAAAAGCCCTGAGTTCAATTCCTACTAGCATAATAAAGAAACAAGTAAATAAAAATAAAATCAATGCCATCGCAAGACGACATGCATTACTACATCCGTAGTGCAGAGAGCTACCATGGGTGGAAACTCAGGTTTGTGTCAGAAGGTGAGAATACTGAAGGGAAACTCCGGCCTGAGCCTGCGGGAAGGCAGGGGCAGCCCCAGGGGAGCCTTTGCTCTGGCTTGTGGGCTCCAGACATGGCGACAGCTGCCTAGTCCCTGAACATCTGTTCTGGTACAGGAGACACCTTGGCTTGGTGCGTAAGAGCCAGACCAGGAGCTGATTGGGCCTAAGGATGGTCCACCTGCCAATGAAAAGCAGGCTCACAACCAGTTTTAAAGCCCAGAGAGGCAAAGACACTTGTCCAGAGGACAAGACTGATGTGAATCAAAATGGCTGCAGTCCTTGTGCCTGGCTCTTGAGATGTGCCCGGTGCTCAAGGTCGGGTTCCGATGGTCCGAGGCCCACCTCCCCATGCCCAGCACTGCCTGCACGGGATTGTGATGTGGGGACAGGGAGCAGAGAAGGATCCCTGCGCCTCCCTTTAGTCAGCACCAGCTACAAGGCTTCCTGAGGAAAAGTGAAGGAGGGCGGCTGAGTGGTGGGCACCGGGGCAGCGAGTGACGTCTCTTGGGCTCCTCCTGGTGTCCGCTGCCACCCACGTCTTCCCAGTTCTTCAGTGGGGTCACCTTGCCGATGAGTCTTCTCAGTGGGACCGGAGGTGAAGTTTCATGGGTCTTGAGCCTCTGCAGCAAGGCGGGAACTGGGGGCCTCCAGTGAGGTGCCTGAGGTCTGCAGCTCGCGGACTGCAGGTGCCTGGAGGACTGTGTCGCAGGGCGTGGCATCTCCAGCTGCAGCAGGGTCCTGGGCACAGAAGGAATGGTGTGAATGCGGAAGGAGAGACGAGTCTCTGAACAGCCACACTGCAGCTTTCTTTTCGCGCGCGCACAGCTTCCTTTCTGCCCTCCACGCAGGCCTGGCCTCCACAGTGGCTCCTGCACGAGGACCCGCGGACCATGGCTGGTGAGTGCCATCACCTACTGAATTCCTGGGCCCTCTTTCACTCTGTTCTTTCTAGACAGCAAAGTGAACTTAGACAAAAGGAACTTAAGACAATGATTCACGGTGTCATGTTTCTCTGGGTCCCTTAAAGGACATGCAAGGAGTCACGTCAGCAGTGCAAATTATATCAGCTGCTTCAGATCTGTTCCTAAGAAAAGTTAGGTGATTGCATAAAAAGACAATTCTACTCCACTCAGTGCTCATTACGTGTCAAGCCCTGAACTAAACCTTCAAATGCGTTATTTCATTTGATTGCCACCACAGTCCCATGAACCAGACACTCTTTATCATCTCTCCCTTATGGATGAGGGAAGCAAGGTTCAGAGAGGTTAAATATCTTGTCCAAGGTGGCCCAGCTAGGAAGTAAGAGTCGAGGTTCAAATCCAGGTCTGTTTGACCCTCGAGCCAAAGTGACTTTATTAACCATGAGAAAATAGTCTTCCAATAAAAGAATTGTCCCTTTGACCCTTCTTCTGATTGCTTGGGTATTTCAGTTAAATATACACTTTCTTTCTTAGCAGTAGTGGACCTGTACCTGAGACTTACTATTCCCCACTATCTGTTTCCTATTCATTTTAAGTGCTATTGTGCAAAGGACACTTGACCCAGATATGCAGTGTCTTTTGGAATAACCAGAATGCAGTGAACACCTCTTAATTAAGCTATGACCTTCGCCACTTCATCTGTTTCCTGTGTGTGCTCTTTCTTCTCCTACCCACACTGCTTTGAGGGAAAATGAGGCTGGACCCAGAAAGCATTAACTTTCTTCTCTCTTCCCTCAGTAATACCCCTAGTTTGAGCCCTGGCTCCAGTAGCCCATGGAAACTGCCGCTGGAGGTCTCAAAGGTACCTCGAACTCATTGTACAGAAACAAAGAGTTTCTCTTTCCCCCAGCTGAGCGCCCTTCCTGTCAGAGGCACCATCATCATCCCAGCCTGTGGAGCTCCAGGTCAGAGGAGCGGCGTGGTGCTACCTCTTCCTTTGTTTCTGAAGTACCAGGAGCAGCAGTTCACGAGCTTCCTTCCCAGAAGCCCTTGCACCTGCCTCCTTTGACAGCTGGTCCTGTTTCCAGCCCTCCACACCTCACCATCTTTACAACCCACCCAGCACTGCCTGCCAGAGAGACTTGGCCTCCAAAGGACAGTTATCACACACTCTCATGCCAAAAACCTTGAGCAATTTCCTGTTGCCTACAGCGCTCACCCCTCCTGACGTCAAGGGGCTCCATAACACAGCCCATCCAGAATTTACTCCTTTCCTCTCAGATCTGTCTTCTCACTCATAATTCAGCTTACTTTACTGCCTCTGGCTAAAATACCTTGTTTCTTCCTGTATACATCTTTAATCTGCCCAGGTGCCAAGATCTGAAAAGATAGATTGCATACCATTTCTGCACTCTGCTCGGAACTACTTAAAAGTTCTATAAGCAGAATTCTGAGGATATATACATGATGTACATGAAAGAGAGTTATAATTGATTAGTGATATCAGCCATGGGTATAGGGAGAAGAAATGATTGATTAGTGATGTCTGCTATGAGTAAAGAGAAATTATTGACTAGTGATGTCTGCCATGGGTACAGGGAGAGATTATTGATTAGTGATGTCTGCCATGAGTAAAGATGGAGAAATGAAAGTAAGTAGATTTTGGCTAAATTCAGTGGGTGGCCACCTCTCCTATGTAGCCTGTGGTAGTGGGAACCCTATGGAACAGCTCAGTCAAGTGATAGAATACCATGGCAATAAACAGCTCATTGCAGTGGGCTCTGAAGATACAAAAATGAGATCTGCTTCTAGGAAGTCCCTGGGTAAGAGTCTACTTATTCAGCCTTTATCACATTTCACTTTGTGCTCTCCCTGTGGCAGTGAGTTAAAAAATACGGCTGTATTTTCAGCTAACTTCTATGCAAACCCACCAGGCGCTGGTGCCATGCTGAAGTATTTCACACAGCATCTCCACTAGTCACGACAGCTCTGGGAAAGCCGTTTTGCAGGTGAGGAAGCACTGCTCACAGCCCCGAGGTGACCTGTGAGGGTCAGGTACCCAGTCAGTGCTGGGGCGGGCCGTGCACGGGGACTTCCGCCCATCGAATCAACAGACATCTCTTGTTTCTTTCTTTGCCCATAGTAGCTCTCAGGGTGATTCTGAGCCTCTCACTCTTGGTGAAGGTGCTGGGAGTAGACTGAAAGCCCTTTCAGGGTAGAAACTCGTCTCGTCGCTTGTTTAGAGCCTCTCCCCACAGCCAGGCAGGCAACTCAACCCAGGCCGGAGCTGACAGTCTCTTTCATGCGCTTGTGAGGGTTGCCAGGCCATCTGTCTATCTAAAATTCTTTTCAAGGCCCTGAAGTGAAGATCACAGATACATTCAGCAGCTAGGATCTGGGCTTGATATGACTCTAGATTCCTAGAAAAGATTGCTCTAGGAAACAAAAATGTTCCCTTCGTGGTCTCAAAAAAATGTTTTTCTGTATGCAGCAGCAACTTTTGACCACAAGAGGGCAGTAAAGACAAAGCTACTAGGACTGAATTGTCCCAGACTTACCAGCTTAGGCAGGCTTCATAGGCATGAGATCCTCCGAAAGAATTATTATTTCTATTATTGCCGCCAGTGGCATGATAAAATGAATGATATCACAACAGGCTGGTACAAAGATCTAATGGGTGACTTGCCTGCAACTTCCAGCGTGAACGAAGCTGGAATGGGATGTATACACATAGCTCTTTGCTTTGTCTGTGTTTATTGAGCACCTTACTGTATTATAAGCTCCGTGCTTCGGTAAGACAATGGACAAGTAAAGGGAATAAGGTCCTGGAAACACAGAGGAGGCCTGAAAGAGCCCAAGAGTGCACTGTAGACGAGGTGGGGCAAAGTCGGTCATTCACCATAGAGAAGGCTGGAGACGGGCGTAGGAGCTGGGCGGCCACAACAGCCGCTTTGGGCTGCTCGCTCTGACTCAAGTGCTGTCAGAAACCTTTTCCGATCAGTGCACAGTCTTCCGGGCAGTGGCGCTGCATGCTCAGCCAAAGGGAGGGATAGGAACCACCTTTTCTGGAAAGTTCTTGTGACCTCAGCCACCTGAGCTGATCCATGAATTCCCGGTGGGGCTCTCAGGGATTTTACAGATGGAGCGCAGAGGGCCTGGGCTGGTGGGAAAGGCCTTCCTGGGTCGCCTCGGCCCGGGCTGAAGATGGGCCGAAAGCCGCTCACCTCCTTAGGAAACAGCCTGCGCCATCCGAGCCTGTGGCTTCCCACCAGGGCCCTCTGTCCTTCCTCCTGCTCACACCCTGGCGGCTTCCCTGGAGACAACCTTGTCCCAGCCACTGACCGGGGTGCAGGAGGGTCAGGAACTCAGCTTGGCTGTGTAACCTTTCTCCTGGCGTTTCTACTTTTGTGCCTTCGTCCCCCACCCAGGCTGGCATGAGCAGCCACAGAGCTAACCGAACTCAGGTCTATACGGAGAGCCAGAGCTGTGGACCCCAGCAAGCCCGAGGACCTGGTGGGCAGACACTGCACATACCGGATGCCAGGAGCCCACGGGTCATGGCTCACTTCCCCACCTGGGGAAGTTAGGTGCCCTTTTTCTTCAGTTTGGGGGCGGCTCTAGCGGGCGGACACTACCCAGGAAATACTGGACAAAGCGTCACTGTTTTCTCTTCTGGTCCTGCCCGTGGCCCAAGGTGCTGCTGGGAGCTGAGAGGGCTGCGGGAGCCAAGGAGGACGTGCAATGTCGGGGGCAGCCCCTGGGAGGCGCCAGAGGACAGGCAGGCCCTCCTCAGCAGCCTCTTCCCCCAGCATCCGGGAAAGCCAACAGAGGAAGGGTCCTCAAGTTCAGGGTCAGGGCCACACCGGCCGGTAGTAAGGACAGGAGTAAGGGGAGTGAGATAGGTGAGGCATTTAGAGAAAGGCCCCTTGGTGCCATCATGATGCGGTCACAGCCACAGTAATAAGACAGTGCTTTGATTTGCCCGGCACCCGCCATACCTGGTATTCCCACGCACTCGGTCTCAACAACAGGCCTTGCAGGTGGGGGTCCTTCTCTACCCATTTTCCAGGTGAAGACTGAGGCTCAGTGTAGTGAAACTCACCAACTTGCTCAAAAGCTACAAGAGCCACGATTCAAATCCATGCACTTCACTTCAAAGTTCGTCCTCTTTCTACTTCCCCGCTGCTTCTCCGAAAGAATTAGCCTCCCTTGAGTGAAGGGGAAAGCCCCACGTCCATGTCCTTGGCGCTGTGGGTACCCTGTGTAAAATCAGCCTAACAGACGCAAATTCTGAGAGCCGCTGATGCTTCAGAGATGAGCGGCACCAAAACGGAGCCCCGAGTGCACAGGACGACCTCTGTGTCTCCCTCTTCTCTCACTCTGTGCCCTCCACCGGTCCAGCAGATGGACCAGAGTCTGCAGCACCCTTTCCCTGCTGAGACCTGTCCTACTGAGATGGAAGGTGTCATCTTGTGCCACTGGAAGCCAGAGCTGCTTTGCTGTCCAGACAGGGACTGTGTGGTCTTGGACTGGTTTCCAAACTTCTGTAGGACTCAGTGTCCTCATCTGTTAAATGGGACAACACTCAACTTACACAAAGCTAAAGGGCCACCTGCTCTAAGACGCTGCAGATTTCACATACTGCTGAAAAAATGTGAGCAAAAAGCAGGAGGAAAAGGGGACCTAGGTGGCATAGAATCCTGCCACCTGTGTGGTTAAACTGTGAGTCAGTACAAAAATGCCATGACCTGTAAGACACATCCACGTTCTGGTGACATCACAATATGTATTGGATGTTTGTTTTAGGACTGATGACTAATGAGCCTCACGTGCAGCCTCCGCACACTGCTGGGCCCACAACCCCCATCTACTTGGTGTCCAGGGTCCCGGTGGGAAATCTCTGGTGCTCAGGGGTATCCGCCGGGGTGAGCTGTTGCTCTTGCTTCCCCGACCTCTCTGGGGAAGGTTCTCCCTGAGCAAGAACTTGGACCCAAGTCCCTTCAGAAATGGAGAGAAGAAAGCAACTTAAAAAGTTCTCAGGGAAGATTTGATTTTTTTCTCTTTTTGGAGAGCCTGTCAGATTCCTATCTGGCTCTTTGAAAGTTAGAACATTAGCTGGGTCAGCGGGGAGCCGAATACACGGCAGAACTTCGTGCTTCTGCAAAAGTTTTCTTTCTCCCGAGGCAGGATAGAGTTTTCCGCTCTACTCCTGCCTTCTCCATGGCTTGCTCTCTGAATAGCCAAGTTTTTTCATTTCTTGAAAGGCATTCTCAAGCTGTCTGAAGAGGCTGGAATCAGACATGGCGCCTCTCCAAACCCTGTGGCTCTGCAGAGCAATGAGCCGGGACGATCAGCCCCCGTGCCCTGTGATTGCTGATTTGTGAGGAGGGAGTCAGCATCCATTGTCTAGCAGAGTGCTGGGCCTTTGGGACATCTGGGCAGCCCAGTACACCCAGCCCCGTAGCACAGACACAGTCCCTGTCGCCTTGTGCTCCTGGCTCTGGTCCCTTTGCATCCTCAAGGCCAGCACTTGCAGAAAAGAGAGGGGACAGAGACAGTCCAAGGTGCTTCTGGATTTAAAAATGGCTGCAGGGGACTCTGCTTCCCAGCGGCCCTCGTGTCTCACACAGGCGACAGCATCTGCCATCTGGGTCTCACCTGCCAGCACACGCTTCCCTCCAGCTGTGCTCACATGTTCCTGAGTGCTGGGCGGTGCCCACTCACCTCGGTGAGCACCCCTGAGCTCTTCTTTGGTACCTTCTGCAGGGACGTGTGGAAGTTGCGCCTTGGAAACATTTACTGAGCGGCACATAGGAAATATTCCCGAAGGACCTGCAGCAGCTCCCAGGCCGTGGGGGGCTGGGCGGAGGGGAGAGTGCATGCGGCACTTTCGTAACGATGAGCCATGCTTTTGCCTTCTGTCTGCCCCGCTGATCCTCCTGCTGGAGGGAACAAGGAAGAAGAACTGGGGTTAGCCAAAGGGAGGAAGGGAGACAAGTGTCCAGGCAGCTGGGGAGGACAGCTGGGCACTGGAGCCCCAGGCGGGATGTAGGGATTGGCAGGGGCAGGGCCAGCCCAGGATAGATCACAGTCAAATCCCACAAGACCAAGCAATGGCCTGGAAGATGTGCTGTCCATCTTGAAAAGGTTGTTGGATCAGAAGAGACTCACACAGAGAATGGACAAGACCAAGTCTAGCTTCCTTACCTCTTACTTAGGCCTTCCTGCCATCCCGAAATCCAAAAGGCTCCAAAAACACGAAGTCTTTCCTCTTGCACCACAAGTTTGGTGCCAAAACTCTCCTCCGAGTGGTGCAGTCTGACTTGAACTGAAGTGAGGCCAATTATCATTCTAATCTGTCCCACCAAATGTGAATATTCATAGTTTTCCATGCAAAATACAAATGTGTTTGATCAAAGCATGCTGCTGCAGATCCTCTGGGGTGTGTGTTGTGTTAGGTAACGTACAGCCTATGCCCTAAATTATTCGTTTTCTAAATCTGAAAAGAAAAAAGATTAAAATTTTAAACTATCTCAGGCCCAGAGTTCTCTGGCTAAGAGCTAGAGGACCTGCCATCCTTTCCCCAAGAACATTCTGTAAGCCGGACGGACACAGGAGGCACAGGATAGGACCAGCACCTTTGTGCAGCTCTGTGCCAGCCTCTAGCCCCTCAAAGGCTGCCCACCATGTCCAGGCCCACCCAGAGGCAGCTGGCCACCCATTCAAAGAGGAAGCTTCTCTCTAAGGGGTGAGAAGGACACTTTTCTGTATCACCGGGTGAAACCTCAAAACCCCTTTCACCCTCAGGTCAAATTCGTCCCAATGAAGCAAAATATACATCCTTGATGCTCTCAGTTTGCCCCTCAAAGTAGAGTTCATTTCTACAGAGAGGACGGCATCGTGCATAGCTTTCTCCCCGACTGCTCTGAGCACCGACTCCTGTTAGTGCTGGAGTTGAAAATGAATTCACATCTGTCCTTGATCTGCTAAGTCAAGAACGTAAAACTCCAGCAGCACAAAGGCGTTTGCCAGCCTCCCTTCCACAGGGCAGTTCCTGTCAACGGCGGGGGTTTAGCCGGAGCTTCTTTACATATGTTTTTGATGCTGAAACTATAACATTTGACTTTTTTCTCCTGCTCCAAAGTGTTATCCAAATAAATAAGAATTAGATGATGTTTGTTTAAACTGAGATACGTGACCTAAGATTCTTGTTTCTCTTCTGACTTCAGCATAGGCTTAGCTACTTAATCCCCACACTTTATACTGTGCTATTTCCTTAAATATTTACTTATTTACTAGAATCCACACTTACTGTGTAGCCCCTCTTTCTTGGTACACGCTAAGCAGAGAGGTGCTCTGTCTTCTTACCAAGGTGGAAGGAACCAACCTGTGCGGAAGCCTGTGGCTTTCTGCACGGCGGGCTGTTTATTTGCCTGGGTGGGCTCAGTGGAGATCCTTTTCTGGACCCCCAACTTTGGCCCCAAAGAACAAGGGAAGCCAGTGCACACTGCAATAAAGTGGGTGCCTTTATATGGGTGAGGGGATGGGGGGGCATTTGGTAATATCCCAATTACTTGGGCTTCTGTCGGGGACTCATCTTTAATTTTGAGATTACTCACTTTAGGATCATACAACCAGGGAGAGGGGAGTGAAGGAAGAGGGCAAGGAAGGAGGCTCAGTGTGAAGACTCCATCAGGAAAAAAGGGCCCAGGCCCACATCCTGGCCAGCAAGAACTGGGGGACAAGAAATATGTCTTGAGAGGTAGGTGGAACCTGTGTCACACGAAGCACAGAAGCCACTGGATATGCCTCTCCCACAAGACGTGGATGGAAACAACCCCCAACCCCATGAATGAAGAAACAATGATGAGCTGGGAAGGGAGAGCTGAAGAAGAAGAGAGACTATATTATGCCGAAGAGTTGATTTTAAAGAGTTGGTTTTAAAGTGGAAGGAACTGAGTCATCAATGTCAAGTAGTTAGGAATCAGTGGAGCCTAGTTATAAGAAGAGAGTTGCAGCCCAAAGACACATTTGAGTCTTATCTAGAGACATGTTTGAGTCTCAGAGTGCTGAACCCTCCCTTCCCCACTGGGGACTATGGATGTCACCCCAATCTGTGCCACAAGACATCGGATGGCGCCGGTCCTTTCCCAAGCTCACCTGGTATGATGGCTGCCTCTCCCTCCAGTACCTAGGATACTGGCCTTGTCCATTTATTACTCTTGTATTTCTGATGCCTTGAAGTCTTTACATATTGTGATAGTTACCTGAGTGTGTCAACTCAAGAAGGAAACCCTTGATTAAATGGGATCCACATAGTTCTGAGTGTATTTTACTGAAGACAAAAGACCCATGAATGGTATAGAGAGGAAGCCAAGAAGGACAGTTTGTTACTGTTTCTTGGGAGGAGCTGGAGTTTTCACCTTCACCTTGGTCGCCATTTCCTGGATAGGAAATGGCTCCCTTTGCAGACCCTTTAGCCTCCTGAAATGGACCCTCCCAGGATGCTACACTGAGCTCCAGGCCTTGGAATAGATCTCCCGGAAGCTTTTACACTCTTCACCGCCTGACTCTGGGTAGTCATTGTAAGCCAATCTTGTAAATTCTTATATATTTGTATATCTTACATAAGTGTATTTCTCTCATATGCACTGACCAATACACATATCACCTGGTTCTTCTTTAAACGTTCCTCTTACTTCTTTTCCTGAACCCTTCTAATTCCTCTTTCTTTACCCCATATTAAATGTTCCTTTTATTGGACAAATAATTCCTGATCTCTGAGGTCAGGTCACAAACCTCTGCTGTTACCTGGACTCAGTGCTAATTAATCAATGTGATTCCTAACTCAACCACTAGATTAGAAATCTTTCTAGAACAGAAACCAAGTCTGTTTCCATCAGCATTTCCTGTTTATCATGTAGGCAATGCCTAGCACATCTTATAGAAGGAAGGAAAGAAAGAAGGAGGACAATAAGTAGAAAGGAGAGAAGGAGCAGAGGAATGCGTCTAAAATTGATTAGCATTTTCATGTAGCATTGTAGTACTGTGCAGAACCAAAATATTCTGTCCCAAATTTCCTTCCATCCTATACATTGTGATACCCTGAGGGCAAAGGGCCTTGCTTATTCTACATTTTTTCTCTAACAACAGTTGGGGCAAACAACAGATTGAGCAAATCCCTTGGGTTGGAAGGCAAGGCAGTCAGACGTTAGGAAGTCAGGCTTTGGAAAGCTCTGGCCACAGTGAAGCCCAGAATGGTTACGAGCTCAGGAAAAGCCCTGTGCTCTCACCTCTTGCTGACCTTAAGACGCTGCCAAAGGAAGAAGCTAAGGGCAAGGCAGAGCTGTCCATGGCCCAGACGAGTGTTAAGGATGCACCACACCACACCCCAAGTCCATCTTCAAAGGCAGGGAAGTTTGTTTGATTTTGTTCCAGACCATTAAGGAAAACTCTGCTGACTCACTAGCTAACTACTAAACCAAAAGGGCAGACTTCAGCAGTCACAAATGATGAAATATAGAATTTATAATTGCTTCAGAGAGATCATTTATACAAACAGCAACAACAATGGCAACTACAAGTAGCAACAACAGACTCTGGAGGGAGGAGAATCTGATTTCCATAGGTGCCACATTATAATTTTCAAAATGTCAACTTTTCAGTTAATAGGAACAACAAATCATGAGCTATGAAAAGAAGCAAGTTGTATGGTCTTCACATAGGAAAAAGAGCAACCAGTAGTTCCCAAGGAAGTCTGGAGAGTCAACTCATTGATGAAAAATTTAAATAAACTATATCAAATATGCTCAAAGGAAGAAACCCTTGGAAAAATGTACACCAAATATTAATAAAAAATAGAAATTATTTAAAATGAACCAAATAGAAATTCTGAAGTTGAAAACCAAAATTGAACGATTCACAGGTCATACTCAACGACATGTCCCAGCAGACAGAAGGGAGACCTGGAAAACTTTAAAAGTGATTGACATAATATAGTGCGAGGTACAAGAAGAAAAAGAATGAGGAAAGTAAATAGCTTGAGAGAGCTACAAAGCACTATCAAACGTGGGGATTCCCAGAAAACAAGAGGGAAAGAGACTGAAGGAATATTTGAAGAAATAAAAGCCAAAAGCTTCCAATGTTGATAAGAATATTAAGGTACAAAAGCCCCAAAAGCTCAACAAACTCCAAGTAGGATAAACCCAAGGCTACCCAGTGTGATGTGTAGCATAGTCGCATTGTACAATCAGAGACAAGGACAGAGCCTTGAAAGTCTTGAGGGGACCAGAAGAGAAGTGAGTCTGCCACATGCAGTTGTTGAGCCTGAGTAAGATGCACAGCCGATTCGTTTTTGGAGCTATGGGGAATGGAAGCAAGTGGGTCGACACATTCAAAGTGCTACAGGAAAATAAACAATCACCCAATAATTCTCTATCTGGTAAAATGCATCCAAAATGATGGAGAAATTACAACATTCCTAAGTAAACATAAATGAAGAAATTAGTCACTGTGATATCATTGCTAAAAGAAGTGCTAAGAGGGGACAGATTGAATTATTCTGGAAAGTAAATCAAACCCACTCAAATAAATAAAGAAGGCAGTTAGAAGTAACTGCATAGGCAAATATAAAATGCAGTGTTAATCTATTTTAGGTTTGTAAGGCCCTTTTTTCCTATATGAGTTGAAACTACATAAAATAACCATAAATTTTTGTTGATGAGTATATTATGTAGATAGAATTTGTGACAGGCTACTAAGTAAATGAGAAAATCAGTGGTACCTCACCTCAGAAATCCTTGTTTCTGAACAGTTTGGTTCATAAACATAAGTGTTTGGCAAAATTTTGGTTTGTTTAAGAACTCTTCATTAAGTGACAAACATGACCTTGGCCATCTTTCCTATATGAGCACAATCACTGGAATCTTTGCAGAATAGTGGAACACACTGAATTTGTGAACTAGGATACTGCTGTGTAAGTCTTTACTGATGAACACACTTTCCATAAAGATGTAAGCTGTGTCAATGATGACATAAAAGGGGCAAAGCAATATAGGATCAAAGGCTGGACATGTTTAAAACTGCTCTGAATTAGGCTGCTGCAAGTTACAGTGTTAATTATAACACCCATGTCAACTGCTAAGGAAACATGTATAACAAAAATAAACAAAAGACAAAGGAAATATTTACTGTGTAACATAAAAGAACATAGAAAATTCATTATGAAGTAATTGTGGAACAAAAAATGGTAGAACAAATAGCAAATGGAAGAAGAAATTCCATCTTGTCAATAATGAATTTAAAAGAAAATGGCTTAAGCCTTCTACTTAAAATGTGGGGCAGAGGTATATGCTATTGACAAGAGACTTGCTTTATATTTAAAGATGCAAATGAGCTAAAAGTGAAAAAAGAAGAAAATATTCCCAAAAAAGTAACCAAAAGAGAAATAGAGCATCTACACATACTCAGAAGGTAGACTTGAAGATAAAAACCTTTAAAAGGACAAAAGTTACATTATGGTAAAAGGGTCAGTCCACTAAGAAGATTCTAGTAATTGTTAATAATGTGCTTTAAACACCAGATCCTAAGAATATATGAAATGAAAAACTGAGAGAAAGGAGAAATACATAGTTCAATGAACTAGGAATGAAGAGAACTTCCTTAATCAGAGGACGTGTATGAAAATCCACAGCTAACATCATATTCAATGGTGAAAAAAATTTTAAAAATCCTTATCCCTGGGCCGGGGATTTAGCTCAATGGTTCCGGCGCCTGTCATGCAAGCGCAAGGACCCGGGTTCAATTCCCGGTAACCACATACCTATACTGGGTGTGGAGACTCACGCCCAGCAGCAACCAGTACCACAGACCACAGTGCCGGGCGTGGTTGCTCGTGCTTGTAATCCCAGCACTCGGGAGGCAGAGGCAGGAGGATTGCTGATGTGATTTAAGTCTGAGCTCAGGGCCAGCCTGAACCACAAAGTGAGACCCTGTCTCAAAAAACCTTAAAAAAAAAATCCTTATCCCTGAGGTCAGGAAGAATGTATAAGAATATTCTCAGGACTTCTCTCTAACATGATACTGAAAACTGTAGCCAGGGAAATGAGGCAAGAAAAGAAAAAATCCAAGCAGCCATTGGTAAAACTCTCTCTTCAATGCTTATGTGATCCAAATATAAAGAAAACCCTAAAAAGTCCTTGTATAAAATAAAGCCCTGGAGCTACTGAATCAGCTTGCAAAGTTGTGTGATCTGGGTTCAGTGTCCAACGACAAGATGTGTGTTTATACCCTAGCAATGAATAGTCTAAAGACGAAATTTTAAAAGATTAGTATTTAAAAGTAAAATAGAAATACACTTAACTAAGGAAAGTTAGACCTACTCACAAAAACCATGGAACACTATTGAAAGAAATTAAGGAAGTGACCTTACTGTTTGAGTGACCTTACTGTTGAGTGACCTTACTGTTTGAGCTGGTATAAGACAATGTACTTTCTGTAGCTACTGAGCAATGAACACAAATTCATTTCTCAGAGTTCTGGAGGCTGGGAGGTTCTTAGTGAAGGGAAACTTAGTCACTTGTGAGGGTGCATTTTCTGGCTTAAAAATTGTGTTTTCTCTCTGTATCCTAACCTCTCTCTCAGGCTTTTCTAAGGATTCCAGTTTCAAACATGAGAGGTCTTCCCTCTCTTGGAGGAGATGTGAAGGTCTCCTCCCATAGGCCCCACCCCCAAAGTTATCATTTTGGAAATTAGGATTTCAACAATTGAAGAGATGAGGAAGGGCATGCAAATATTCATACTGTAGCACGTACTAAAGTCCTAGCGGTCTTTTGTGCAGAAATGGTCTAGCTGATCTTTACGTGGCTGTCAGTGGCACCAAATGGCCAAAACAGTCTTGGAGGAAAAGAAAAAGAATAAAGTTACAAGACTCACACTTCTTTGCCTCAAAACTTACTACAAAGCGATGCCAGTCTAAGTAATGAGGTGCAGTCTTAATGTTAGTCCTATAGATGAAGAAACTGAGAGTCTAGAATCCAACCTCACTAATCCATACATCTCTGACCCATTGATTTTTTTTTTCTCAATAACAGTGTTGAGAACATTCAGTGCAGGAAAGAATAGTCTTTTCAACAAATAGTACTGAGGTGACTAGATATACTCATGAAAAATTTAACTTGACCCCTACCTCATACTATTTATAAAAATAACTTAAAATGGACCAAAGACCCTTGTGTATAAACTAAAAGTACAATCCTTGGAATATAGGCACAAGTCCTCATGACTTTAAATTAAGGGATGATTTCTTAAATATGGACCCAGAAGTACAAGTCATAAAAGAAAAAGGATAAGTTGGATTTCATTAAGATTTAAAAGTTTGGTGCACCAAGAAAAGAATCTGTATGGTGAGACAAAATATTGGCAGATCATATTATTGGATATGGATGTAGTACCTAGAATATGAAGAGAATGTCTAAACTCAACAAGCAAAAAAGCAATAAAATGGGAAAAGAACTGAAATTCATTTGTACAGAAAATATATGTAAAAGGCCAGGAAGCACAGAAAACACAAAGTTCAGTATCATTAGTCATGAGGTTAACACCAATCAAAACCAAAGTGAGGCCGGGGAGTTAGCTCAGTGGTTCCGGCGCCTGTCTCGCAAGCGCAAGGACCCGGGTTCGATTCCCCGGTAACCACATAACAATACTGGGTGTGGAGAC